>CM033470.1:194248618-194413618 GCA_019447015.1 Hymenochirus boettgeri
ATGAAGGGGACTTAGTGATCCCTGAAACGTTGTTTGTGTGATTTAAATAAACAGAGTATTCTGAGGAAGTAGTGTGTGTGCTTCTATTAGCTTTTTTGTGGGGGAGGCTGTATATGTCATAAGGAAAGTCAGAACATGGGACCCCCTTGGCTCCCCCCCCCCTCTCCACCCTCTTAACTAACCCTGTCTTATAGCTTAAGGAGTCCCAAACCCACTTTGTTATACTGACCTTTTCCAAAAAAGCTTTTAACCTCACTTACATAACCTAATCCCTGGCCATGGATCTCTCTTCTTCCCTGCAGTTTCTGGGTATTGGCGCTCCATCAAAGCTGTGACGCTGTGCATGCTTGCAAAAAGCATGAGCAGCAGAAGAGAAGAAGTATGTCTGTAAGTAAGGTTTGAATGATCTTTGGATAAAATATGTATAATGAACAATGAGTTTGGTGTGTCCTCAAGCTGTATGGCAAGTTTAGTTAAGAGGGTGGAATGCCAAAAGTTACTATAGTAGAAGGAGCCGATACTGAAGAGTGGAAATTTTCCATCTAGAATGACATCTGCATTGTTGTTAATCGTTTTCAGCCCCCACATCTTGCTGATATTCTTTGAATCCCATCAGGTTGGAGGGATTTGTTGGGTGCCACCAATGTGTATGGCCATGTTAATTATGCAGGTTTGTGGACTTTCCTGACTTTTGCAGCTTTGTGGGAGGGGGGTTGGGTACCAAGAGCCGTTATTAGCTATTTGTGTCTTAAAGTCATGTTAACCAATGTACCAAGCATTAAAGGGGAACTGTGGTCTCCAAGTTTATTTTAAATGAAAGGCCAGGTTCATACCTTTAAAACGAGCCATTAACCACCTCTCTACGTGCTGCACAGCCCAAAATATGAAGAAATCACTTATCAGAAAGTTAGGGGGTGGGAGGTTCTGAATCTGTGGTCAGAAATACTGTTTCCTCCTCTAATCTGCGGTTGGCACATGCTCAGTGCATGACTGAAGGGTAGGAGGAGGTGAGGAGAACAGCACAGCCCACAGCACTGCTTTTTTAAATGCCTCCCACTTGCTGGCCCTTCCCAATCGTGGGCCTGTGTCCCCTCCCCTTGCAGCCCCCTGTGGCACCTCCCACTCATGGACTCTGTGGCTCCGCACACTTGCGGGTCCTGTGGCCCCTTCCCCACTTGCCCTGGGGGCCCCGAGTGGGAGGGGCCCCAGGTGGTAGGGGCCCGGGGGCCATGATTGGGAAGGGCCCTGGGAGGCTGCAAGGGAAAGTCCCAAGGGGCTGCAAGGGGAGGGGCCATGGGGGCCCACGAGGAGGAGGAAACACAGAAAAGGGACTGTCACATGGTTTCAGTGCAGGAAGAAGTGCAGGGGATCTGGTGATGCTGCAACCATATCACACATATAAATGTAAATATCTTCAAAACTATGTAAAATAAAAGTAAATTGCAAAAATCCTCAGGAAAGCAATTTTTGTCAATTTACTTAAAGTCATTTTTGGACCACAGTTACCCTTTAAGACACAACTAACGGCAGTTGCGACGTTATGCAAAAGTTGCGTCGTGCAACTGCCGCAACCAATCTACTGAGCTGTTAATGGCTCTTTAAGACATAATCTCTAATGCCAATTTGCATAAGGCAAACTCCATTCGCAATGCACTGAGAGCCACTATCAGCTCAGTGCATTACCTAAAGGGGGCACTAGAGAGTGATAGCGACTCTTGGTACATAGCCCCTTCTATATCTTATCTGTGGCCCTCTCTCAAAAAGCTAGAGACACACTGAAGTAAAAAAGTTGATTTTAACAGGAAATAATAAAACCCTTTGAGCATTTTTTATGTTTGAATATTAATGCTCATTACAGGGCAGGGCTTTTTGTGAAATAAATAGAACTAATAACACATTTTCAAAATTTTAAATGCAGACTGGACACTGAATATGACAATACAAACAAACAATTTGGTTCAAATGTTCTCAAAACTCCAAGAACATAAAGGAACTTTATTTTTTTCTACATTAAAGGACATGCCTATTCTATGTTCTCCTTGTCTAACTTTTCTTGGCAAATGTCTGAATATCAGAAGAGATTAAAATGCAAATTATTGCTCTTCCTCCAACTTTGATGACCAGGCCAGTGTAAAAAATCTGTTCCATTTTAATTTAGCACTGGGATATGTTGCCCCGTGTCTCATAAATCAGCTATTCCTCAGTTCTAAGTATGATATTTGCCCTTCATAGCAGGAGTTTGACTTTAGTGCTAGTTCCCTGCTGAAGTAAAAAATGAGTTTTTCATTGCTGTCTTAACATCAGACAATCTTGTCGGAAAAGGGAAAGAGTTTTTGTTTTTTGCTACTGCAAACTAGAAAAATTAGAAAGACTAGAAGCCAGACTTATTTTAAGAAATGATTTCACTCTCTCTGAGAAATGATTAAACCTTTAAGTCAGCAAACATATCTTCTAGGCGTTTCATGAATGTTGGTATTTGTGATTTATTCTTATTAACACTAACTCTACAGTATTTTCATTAATCCCAAACTGTCACACCAGGATCTGCTTACTGCAATGACCTTGTTATTTATTAAAAGGGTGCCTAACTATTATTTGAAAATCTCTTTTATATCATCACGTATATTAGATGTTCAGGTATTGTTATGCAATATTCATCTCAATATTTACATACAAACAATATAATTCTAGTGTACAAACAACTCAATGACAAACAACGCAAATTGGCTATATCTCCATAAGGTTGCTGCCATAAACCCTGGATAAATAAAAGCAATTAGTTCAATAAGTTTAACAAATTATTTTCAGCTCAGTCAACACGTCAAGGTTGCTTTATTTAACTGGGTCCTAACCTACTGGTACTTGCCTATTTGGCTGCATGAGCTGACAGCTTCTCCTGTGTGGCTTGTATGCTTGAAGCTGACTCTCTTGTTTAAAGTACTTTGCTGAAACGAGCACATGACCTAACTTTGGGTGGAGTACAAGGTTAAACCTTCAATGTAACACACAATATAGAAAAATTGGGTTGTTGTCCATCCATATTAAAGTACAACTAGAGACCAAAAATAGAATACATACAAGAATTCTAGTGCAGAAACAATACTAATTGCATACTGGCTACATCTTTATAAGGTTGCTGCTACAAAGAGACTGCCATAAACCCTGGATAAATAAGAGCAATTAGTTCAATAAGTTGGCCAAATTATTTTAAGCCCAGTCACCACATTAAGATTGCTTTGCATAACTGGGTTCTAACCTCAATGTCAATATTTAGTAGTAGTTTACAGGACATCTATATTAAAGGGCAAGTTAGGGCTAAAAAAAATATTTTCAGAACATACAGACCAGAAACTTTTAAGTCAAGGAAACATGGGTGTTTATGGGTGGAATCTTTCTTCTAGGTAAATCCTACCCAGAAGTATACAGATCACGCCATTCAGTCACTCCTTGTACATACTCCTTCCCTTGCTTACTGGCTTAGACATGTTCATTGTGCTTTACAAAAGGAAAAACTGAGAAGTTTTTCAATTAGCCACTTTGTATCCCTCTGTGCTAGGGGGTGAGATATGAGAGTGAAAGTAGCTGCAGCACTTGGTTGTAGTGAAATATTTTTCTTAATTCACACAGGTGTATATTTGTTGCTTTGGAATTAGATGAATAAGCAAGAGATACATTAAAACTAAAACACTAAAAATCAGGAAATATAGGGAATTAGTTTAATTTTTAAACTTTTTAATGGCTCCAAGAAAATATCTCAATTCTGTGGGAGGATTAAAACAAGAGTTGGTTTGCTGCTGCCTATTTGTTTATGCTAGGTACAAACAAGCAGATACTCGGGGCCAAATAATCCATACTTTCTTATAACGGTTGGCCCGAAATATTGGAGGTGTTTTTGTGTTCCCCAGTGACAAAATTTGATAAAAGGATGATTGAACACATTGGTAAATCGTGGCTAATTTTGCCAAGACCGTCTATGACCCGTTGATAGCGGCAACTGGCTGGGCTGAAAAATCTGGCCGCGTGTACCAGACTTTACAACATGCTTCTTAATTTGGCTTAAGAGAGACAGATCAAAATTACTTTATATAATTTAATAAACAGGACCCTGGTAGTCAAACTCTCCTAGGTTCTCTAAAGTATAGCCACCATAGGAGAATAATACCTGTGGTATACACCTAGCTGTTGGGCACCACTCATCGGAGGCTATAACTAGCACCCAGCATTCTACTGAGCTCTCTTCAAGCACTTTCCCCTGATCACAATCTGCACATATATTAGAATCATTGGAATCCAAAATAACAGCATTACCACTTAAACCCTGGCCTTAATCAGCACCTCAGACATGCTAGTAGAACACTTTAAGCTGTATGTGTACCTTGGAAATTCCATAACACAAACCAAAAAATCAACTGTACCTTTTTATTGTAGCTATACATATATGCAGATTAACCATTAATATAATATTATTTATGAAAGGGATTTCATTTAATATGCTGTACTTTCTTTGGGATAAGAGGCTGAGGCAAAATACCAGGTCTATCAGGAAGTATAAGATTGCATATGTCAAACAAATAATGTTACCACCTCATTACTTTAAACTATGACAAATAAGAGAGCAGTATACTGCACAACTAATTAGTAAGAGATCAATCATTCTACACATGGATTTCATATGTGTCCAGCTTAAATGGATGAGGTGGCAACCGTACAAATTAATGTTACCTTTAAACCAAGCTAGTAAAGTATGAAGTAATGAGTTTCAGTTTTTGATCATTTATAATTCTGGAAAGCAAGTTACATTGGACTGATAAACTTTTCTGGTTAAGTTGTAGCTGTGTTTGGCTGTTTTTCAGTTCAGTATCACACTTTTGATATTAAACATTCATATACTTGATGCAGGGAAAAATAAGGGAATGATACATTGGCTTTTGGAACATATTCAAGTCTACAAGAACTCTCAGCACTCATATAGTATACTTATTTAAGAAGGCACTATCACATTGAGCCAATAGGTTATGCCACATTTCTTTCTGTCTGAATTCCAGCAAGGGAGCATTCTATATAGCTAATCTTATCTTAAGGCTGCTGAGGTAAGATTCTTATTTCTCTTTTGTTCTTAATGTTTTCGCTGTTATATATTATAAATCACAGTTGTGATATTTCTTCCATCTATTAAAATAGCATTGACCCTTTTTAGTCTATTGTATGCCAAAACTTTCCTGAGGCCAGTTACATATTGGTTCTTGACATCGGAATCTAGGTCTGTGATTTGTTCAACCTATTACTTATCCTGCCCTATTCCTGATTTTTGGTTTGATCTGTTTTGATGTTTGAAGCTATGTACAAATGGTCAGACAACCATTGTGACCGAAATTCCGGTCAATCAGGCCGAAATATTAAAAATCAATTTTGTCCGTGAAGGGCTGAATTTGGTTGTATGTTCATCCAAAGTGGACAAACATCTGATCGGACTTGACAGTACACGGACCACATGATCAGTCATGCCGAAACTTTGATTTCACTCCATTCTCAGCTGTTAGACAATATTTTGGCACATGCGAACAGTCAAAAGAGCAGAAATGTATTTTAAGGGAGAACTATAATGTGTTTAAAGTTTGTTTTTTTAAAAAGTTAAAATAAACAGAAAATTGAAAAGAAAAGATACTGACAATCTTCCACCTGGTTTCAGCACTATCTTTAATACAGTACTAACCTGGCAAATGGAAACTGTATGTGCTGTAACTCCTTAACGAAACGTTATTGTGAGGTAGGAATAATCATTCCAACTTCCCTGCCCCAGGTACTTTTTTATTTTTAAAAAGAACTGATTTTTAAGAAAGATATTGCATTATTTAGTATAAATAAATCTCACCTGCAAAGTAGGTAAGTAGCCCTAACTGAATAATGGGGGCTAACTGTTGAAGTAACAATAAATGTCTGCATAACTAGGTATAGCTTTTTCTAACAAATGGAATGAATATGAATAGGGTATCTTTACTGGGTGATTGAAAGTAATGCATGCTCTTCAATAGATAGGCTGTAATTATACTGATTTTGCAATGAAATTACAGGTTCATTCATTCATTCATAAAATTTAGCCATCTAAACTTTAAACAAAATTTCTTCATGAAACTGATGACATTTTATCACAAAAGCTAAATAACGTGTCATACAATTTTTCTCGTTGAAATGTGGCAAAGAAAGCAAGATTTTGAGGTCAAATTTCTAGTTTGCCACACAATATAGGAATCAAAATTTCAGTGGGGAACTTCAACAGGATTTCATGAACCAGCTGTCCATTAGAAATGTTCAAAACTGTTGAGTTTCGTTCCGTTTTCGAATTTTCTAAATTTTTGAAAATTTTAATAATCGAAAAAAAACGAATCCATAGAAGTCTATGAGAGAATTTTTTTAAAACGTTTCTGTCCATTTTAAGGGAGAAATAGTAATAGTAGATTACTGTAAATGACACAGAGACCTGGGGAATGGTCTGGGGAACCTGTAAATATAACCAAAACTTATTTTAAAACTACCTTTCCTCACAATCGGACTGTTTTCGAGCTCCCTTGTTGGAAAGTACCCAGGATGAGGACCTAAACCACACTTTCCTGGGTTCACTTTCTAAGTCTAGCTTTACTCACCTAAGCTTCCTTCAGTGCTCTGCTCCTGGACTCAGTCAGCGACTATGGATAGCGAACCCAGAAGTGGGAGCGGAGCACTGAAGGAAACTTTAGGTGAGAAAAGCTAGACTTAGAAAGTGAACCCAGGGGTGAGGACAGTGCGGTTTAGGTCCTCACTCTCGGTACTAAAGAGAGAGGCAGGATCAGAGGTTAGAGATATAGGCAGAGATGGCAGGATCAGAGGTTCGGTGAATATAATTGTCCCTTAAAGGGTATCTCCACCCTAACAAAAACATTTGCAGTAGTATAGGGCTCCCTATCCCACCCCCAACCACCATAAAGGTTGGGGGTGGGATAGGGAGCCATAAAGGACTGCCCTTTTTGTCCACCCCTAAAACTAAAATTTAATCCACCACTGGCCCTACTGTGTAGTGTTTAAGTATAGGCCCTGTGTAAGTTCAGTTCGGATCTTTTTTTTGACAATCAAACCTGGCATTTGCTACACTACATCAAAATGATTTAATGGTAGAACATCACTGAATGATATTGCTGTTGTACAAAGGACTAATATATTTCATATAACAGTAAGGTACACATTATCCCTAATAAAGTATAAAAAAAAAAGTTAAATCAGAATTTATCTCACATCTCTAAAATACAACCAGTACATTTTTCAAGGGAAGGATTTCCCAGCAAACTTTAAGAGTTAGGGCCATACAATCATACATACAATACCATGTGATATCAAAATACCGCAATGGTATTGTAAATCTATGGTCGCTGTTGTAAATCTACTATCGTGATCATACTTTAACAACTGCTATGGTAAATTTATTATGGTGGAAAAGATCAGGGAACACACAGCCCTAGCGTTCTCCCTATCCACAGCATAGGGCCTATACTTTAGAACATGGAGACGACCGGGCGAGGGAAATTTCCGGTCATTTTCTAATGTCTTTGAGGCCGATGGTGAACGTTTGTCAGTCTCGAGAATGTTCAGAATATGCGCTACACACACTAGTGAGTAGAAAGCCTGAACTCAGCTACCTCTACTTGGAAACAATGTTGCAAATGAATTGAAGGTGAAGGAAGGAGGGGGGAGGTGAAGGAAGGAGGGGGGAGGGTGAGCTAAAAGAACTGAGGAGAACAGTTCTAAAATGCCAGGTAAAAGCTGTTGCAGACTTTATAACAGTGGCCCCTGTGACTAGCAGCCATGAGATCCCTATCCCTGCCTCTTTCCTCCTTTCACCCAACTCTCCAATTAAATCATCCCAATGCTGGCAGCTGAAAGGGTTAAAGGTAATATTCTACTGGTACTGAAAGTGTTAATAGAAATATTCTAGAAGAGAGCTGGCACTGAAGGGTTAATGGCAATACTCTGGGAAATTGCTGACACTGAAAGAAATAATAGGAAAGTCTGCTGGGACTAAAGGGTTAATGGTAATTCTCTGCTAGCATTAAAAGTGTTAATAGCAATACTCTGGGAAAGTGCTGGCACTAAAAGTATTAATAGGAAAGTCTGCTGGCACTGAAGGGTTAATGCCAATACTCTTGGAGGGCTAGGCCAGACTACTGCACTTTTAAGCGCGATGAGATTGTGATCTGATTATGCTAGGGCACCAAGGTGGCTAGAAACGGCCCTGTCTTTAGCAGATGACAAATGGAATCCGTAAAGATTTGTACTGTGTATTACCCAGCTTTAGTGGGGGTCTGGATGGGCTGAGACTGTGATGGACCAATCCATGACCCAACCCCCCCCCCACAAAATAACATAGTAAATAAACATAATAAAATACACTTCCTAATTAATTATATACTAGATATCTTCTTTTTTGTTTTAATTTTTTACAATTTTTTTACCAAGTCTCCATCTTAGAACAAAATTGTAATTTACTATTATTTTCTAAATAATATAAATAAAACACACACACACCACCACACACATTTGTTTAGATATAAAATTAGACATAATAGCAATTATACACATAATTACACATATACCGGTAGCATTTTTTTGCAATGGTCCTTGGAATTAAACAGAAAAATACAGCCTTCTTTTTATCAGACGCATACTGTTGGCAAGTGTACATTATAGCAAACACAGATCAACAAAAGTCTGCTACACGCTGCCGTTAATTGCTTCAACCTACAATCAGCACCTCAGGTCTGGCTTGGAAGGAAGCCAAGCTAGGTGGCTTGCTTGTCAGATTAACAGTACAGGCCACTCAAGGTGAGATGAGCTTCCGATGGCATTTCCCACACAACAGTTTTCTATACCTTACTGTACAAACAGCTCCACATGACATCCTGACTGGGAGCCAGGAAATGTTATGAATTTCTGCCAAGCATAGCTGTTAAGTTCCACTCCACTGCTGTGTGTGTCTGTGACTCTGAGTATGTCTGTGTGGCTGCAGCTCGCCTCAGACTAAGTAATTACCATAATCCAAAGAGAGCTTTATTCAGCCTATTTGCATTCTACTTGCAGCACATTTTATCAATTTCTCTGCTGCACTGAGGCAAAGTTTTAATTATCTTGATAACTGTTTTTTCCCTAGTTCACTCTTCTGTTTTCCTTCTGGTTGTTTATATATTTGTAGCCATCTGTGTGTAACTTGCTACTAAAACCATTATATTTAAAGCTGTATTATTTATCCTCCCCTAATTATAAGCATCCAAAAATTTAAATAAAGCCGATTTCAAATTAAAAATTTAGAACAGATGGGTTTTTTCTATGGCGTTTACCATACATATTGTTTTTTTTATAAAAACGTTTGGGGGAAGGTTTTAATTGAGGGTATAGAACGGCAGTTAGCTTTCATTTTTTGTAGTTGTTGGTTCACTTCTTTGAAAGAATGGAAACATTTAATATAAAAGAAGAAAATTACAATTATATTAGAATGTTAGGTGAGAAATATAACTCTTGCAGCTTTTATTTCAGTTGCTAGTAAACTTTAGTTTTCAGTTGGGCTAAGGGTAATATATATGTTTATGGTAGTACATGTTCTATTTACATTATTCCATATTCACAGAGTAATCTACAATGGGGGGATCTATCTCTACTATGAAGGGACCTGGAGAGGGATTTATCTCTACCATGAAGGGACCTGGAGAGGGATTTATCTCTACCATGAAGGGACCTGGAGAGAGATTTATATCTACTATGAAGGGACCTGGAGAGGGTTTATCTCTACTATGAAGGGACCTGGGGAGGGATTTATATCTACTATGAAGGGACCTGGGAAGGGATTTATATCTACTATGACGGGACCTGGGGAGGGATTTTATCTACTATGAAGGGACCTGGGGAGGGATTTATCTCTACTATGAAGGGACCTGGAGAGGGATTTACATCTACTATGAAGGGACCTAGGGAGGGATTTTTCTCTAATATGAAGGGACCTGGGGAGGGTTTATCTCTCTAGGAAGGGACCTGGGGAGGGATTTATCTCTACTATGAAGGGACCTGGAGAGGGATTTATATTTTCTATGAAGGGACCTGGGGAGGGATTTATATCTACTTTAAAGGGACCTGGGGAGGGTTTATATTTTCTATGAAGGGACCTGGGGAGGGATTTACATGTACTATGAAGGGACATGGGGAGGGATTTATATCTACTATGAAGGGACCTGGGGAGGGATTTATTTCTACTATGAAGGGACCTGGGGAGGGATTTATTTCTACTATGAAGGGACCTGGGGAGGGATTTATATCTACTATGACGGGACCTGGGGAGAGATTTATATCTACTATGAAGGGACCTGGGGAGGGATATATGTCTACTATGAAGGGACCTGGGGAGGGATTTATATCTACTATGAAGGGACCTGGGGAGGGATTTATCTCTAACTATGAATGGACCTGGGGAGGGATTTATATCTACTATGAAGGGACCTGGAGAGTGATTTATATCTACTATGAAGGGACCTGGGGAGGGATTTATCTCTACTATGAAGGGACGTGGAGAGGGAATATCTACTATGAAGGAACCTGGGGGGGGATTTATATCTACAATGAAGGTACCTGGGAAAGGATTTATATATATTTAGGGATTTATGGAGGGAAGTATTTACAATAAAGAGACCTGGGATGATAACTGGCAGAATCCTGTTCCCATAGAAGTTAATAGAGCATGCTTTCCCATACAGGAATGTTAAAAGCTAGACACTGTTTTAATATGACTTTCCAAATACATTCTCTTTTTTGACACCACACAAATATATAGGCATTTCATTTACCAACCTGCACATGAATACCTATTTCCCATCTACTCACTCATTATGGGAACACTCCCCAGCTGGGGTTTGTATGGGGTAATATTTATATAGTATACAACATTGAAAATCTACACATTTCCCTCAGCTCTGTTGTGGAGTCTGTTAAGAAATACATTCAAAGGGTTGTTTTAGAACTGTTTCCTATTGGAAATTGTTCCTTAGAAGCTGCCGTGTAAAAGGTAATTTGCAGCGTGCTAGAGGCCGTAGACAATGAAAAGGATGTGTTTTAGTACAGACATCTGAATAACGGTTTCTGCCACAAATAAAAGGCTGTTCTGGATAGAATGAAAAAACCCTCTCCAAAGAGGAAAGATTATTCTAGATAATTGTCAGGTTTACACTGCAGCACTGATGTGATTGACAGGATGAATGAATAGAGTAGACATATAAGAGATGTATAGAGAAGAGGCAGGTTTAGTACCTTTGAATACATAGACAACGTTTGTCTGTTTTATCTGTCTGCTTCATGGCTGAGAGAGATCAAGCGTATTAATGAGGATTTATAAGAGGTCACTATTATTTCTGCAGTTAAGTTAAGAATTACTGTTGTTAATAGATGATGAAGAAAGGACGATCAATAAGAGTTGTCAGTTGGCAAGTGTAATGTATGATAAAGAGAGCTATGGATATACATTTGTGTGTTTTAGTTTGTTGCCAGGACTAGAGATGGCCAAGGTAGTGTCACAGCAAAAAGGGTGGTTTTGCCTTTAAATCTCGAGATTATACAGCAGACATTAAAACATTGGTACATGTTCCCCATTCCATTTCCTACATACCAGTATAATTTTTATGCTGCTAAAAATGGTTTTAGACTTTGAAACAAAATATGTTAGTGCTAAAAATGCATCTCTGATGGACCTTGGTACATTTTTCTGGTAAAATTATGCCTAAATTTCAAAATTGACAGTAAACGGAAACCCATCAGTTTAGTCCAACTGTAGTCAGGCCATTATCCAGCTAAGCCATACAGGCCAACAGATTTAAATGTTTTAGATTTGTTGAAGTAGACATCATTTTACAGAGCATGTCCATGCCCAGAATAGAAAATCTATACTTCCACCCCCTCCCCAAACCTCAAGATCATTATAATTACTTACCTCCTCGCATCCCTTAAGCCCAGAGTTGTAATTACCAGGGGAGCAACCACAGGGGGGGTGCGGTAGTCAAGGGGGTTCCGTTTTCTTATTTTTCCTATGACAGATACAGCCTCCTCCAAGAAAACCACTGTGGATGAAGCATGATTTTTGCTGGGGGGCCCAGTGATTGCTAGTTACACCACTGCTTGAGTCCATAATCCTTAACTATCTTTTTTACGTTTGTCATCACTGGTCCTTATCTGACTGTAAGCTCTGAGAGTTTTTTTCATAGGAGACACGCAGCATAGGTGTAGCCGAATGCTGAGTAACTCATTGTCCGTGACTTCACCATCTTAGCAGTGACTGCTGCAATCAGGAAGAAATCCAACATCTGTGTGAGATGTCAACTTTCTTGTGGTGGAGAAAGGTAAACATTTTGATAAGGACTGAAGGGGGATAAGTATATAATTGGGGTGGATTTGAGATTTAAAGATGCTGTTAAGTCTGAATCAAAGAATATTAACAGGGTTATTCAATAAAAGTTCTTATCGTTTAAAATGGTGCTAATTTTGCCCCAGCCAATCATATGTTAGCTTTCAAATGTTAAATAAGATCTGATTGGTTGGGGCAAAATTAGCACCATTTTAAACGATAAGAACTTTTATTGAATCTCCGTTAATATATAATCACATTTTTTATTACCAAGACTAAAACAGGGTCGTACATAAACAAGTCTTTACCCCAATGCACTTGGGGGAGAAAGCAGTCATTTTTGATGCGTTATTTAAATTCCAAAGGTTATTTACCTGCTCGAGATCTAGTGATGTAGTAAACACTCTGTGATTGAGTACATTGTCAGGCAAGCAGTGCATCGGGTTTTACACCCAGTTGGACATTTTGGACTTCACTTCACTTCATTTTGGACCCCACAATCTGAGTGTTAATCTAAAATCTACCCAATAGTACATTGTGTAGCGTGGGGTTCACATTCACTTTTAAAACTATCAAATTATATTTCATCTCCCTGTAAGTTCTATGAGTATAGAAAGAAGAGCACCTTAAAGGTGGATGGTTTGTTTATCTGAAGAAGTTGTGTGCTCACACCGACTAAATAAACTAGTTGTTAGGTTTTTATATATTCTCTATTATCACTTAGCTTAATAGCAGCCATTTTGTTCTCTGACTCCATTTTGTCTTATATTATTGTCGTGTTATTGCAGATGTTTTGTTTCCAAATGTTCTTTCTCATTTGATAACACTTGAGCTTCCCAGTGAGCTCAAGGTCTTTTGCCTCCTACATTCCAAGGTTTTAGTACGTCATCGGCAGACACTGTGTCTGGCCATGCCCCCTTTTTCTCTTTGTAATAACTAAATAAAGTGAGTTAGATTTTTGCTACAAAAATGTGTGGTTCAACTCTATCTCCCGGCGCTGTAAAAAGGTCTCTTAGTGGCTCTAAGACAGGCACTAAAGTCCGGCAAGGCTAGTGAGGATATTTATTCTAACACTAGTCTTTGGTTAAAACTGGTGTGCCCAGATTGTTTTGCTGTTTACCTTATATAGCTACTGACTGTAGTACTGGAGCACCTAGTATTGCTATGGGCTGATATACATCTGTGATCTTTTTGCACCTTAAAGGTGGGTACACACATGAACGAGAAAGGGATGATACCACCAACGCTATTGTCCCTTTCATCGCTGTCTTCATGATTGTTCTGACAGTTTAAAGGGCATGTCCACACATACCCCTCCCCAACTTAAATTTGCCCACTGTGTAGTGTAAAAGATCAGTCACAGACACAGCTGTTGGTCTGGCCCCTCTCTGCTGTTTCCGGTTAGCAGAGAGGGAAGAAGAAGAAGATAGCCACGGAAGCAAAGGGACTGTAAGTAGAAATCGGAAGTGAGAACCTGTTATATGGATCCAGTGCACAACTAAGAGAAATGCAAACGTTTGCTAATGGTAATTGAAGTAAAAATGGTTAGGACCTTCCAGACTGGGGTTACCTTGACGTGGTTGGAAAGCTTTTCATTCATGTGATCACCATAATGTATACTAAAACCCATTTGTTTATAAAGTATGCCAGTGTGCAGATAATATGATATTATATGGGGCCTAGGAATGTGCATTGATTATCTTTTCTATGTTTGTAAGTAGGATTCTGAAAGATTTTTTTTTTTTGTAATAAAATGGCGGTTGGGATTGGGCAAGCCTGAGGAACATTATATTAAAAGTTACATTTTTAGGTGGACGTGCCCTTTAAGATCAGGAAAAGGAATGAGCATTATCTGTTACTCTGTACTCTTTAAGTGTGTACAGCTAACAAACAAGTTACAAAGTCCCCCCACACACACACACATACACACACACCTTTAAAGGATAATTGTATTGCCTCAATGCATTTTTTTTTTAAAACTTCTTTCAAAAGAGTAAAGGTATGCAGCCATCCACATACATTTTTTTCCTGATTTCGAGCTTCTCTCTGCCTTCAATTAGCCCCACTGTGAAGGGGGTGTAACAATTCTGTCTGCCTGTAACTGTCACTCAAAGCTAGCATGCGAGAAAACCCTCCTCCACCCACCCTTGATCAGCGAGGTTGTAGACAGACATTCCCGCCAGCCAATAACAAGTGATATATTAACAATGGCCCTGGGCCGTCTAGGAGGCGGGCTGCTAGCACTCATCTTTGCTGTGTGATATCTAAGGGAGAGCAGCATGGTTGTAAATGTGAGTAAGCAAATTCAGCTGTTGGAAGTGTGGACATTAAAAGGGGGTGATGTTATTATTTTTAATATTGTTGTCCTTTAAACTCCTACAGCTAAAAGAAAATCTTACTTGATTCAAGCAGTGATTACAGCTCCCAGTGCTGCTTACTTTCCCATAGCAAAGCAGTTTCACTTAAACTATAACACAGTTGAACAGGGCATGGGGAGATCTAGTGACTAGATCCCACTGAGAACAAAAATGGATCCTGGCAGAACTAAAAATATAGAAAAGGATAAAGGCAAGTCTTTTTTTTCACTTTCCCTTTAATGCTATCTACTGTAGTGGGGTTTTAATGTTTATTGGTGTTTTTAGAAAGATGTGGGTTTAGTTCTCCTTTAAGTGTTGTTCTGAGGCTTTAGTTGCCCTTTAAGATTAGCTTTAACATAAAATTGCAACAGTATCCCCTTTTCAAATCAGACGGGACATAAATAAGAGAAAGCAAATTATTAAGTGCAGAAAGTCCTAAAAACTGTCTTTTTAAAACAAACTCTATAATTGAATCACCTTTATATTTCTATAGGTTAATGAGAAAATTGCTAACGTATATGAGTTTACCTACCTGTTTCTATAGCGTGCCACGATTATTTATTCCCTTTTCGTTACCGTTAATTTTTTTCCAAATAAATCAGTATGAGTTAGTGTGATGTTAAGATGTTGCCTGGTTTCTGTAGCAACTGCTTTCATAGGTAGTTATGATTATTATTCTCCTTGCCAGGTCTTTTCAGGTCACAGGAGTTGATAGTCTGTTGATATCATCTTTTCACTCACTGTGCCAATTTTATTAAACATTGAATTTCCATGCTCATTGAAGGTGCTTATATTAGTCAACTTGTGAAGTTATATTCAGGCGCAGTCATTTTCTAGAAAGGTAAAACACTTGGAGTATATTTAAAGCTACAACTGAGCTTAATAAAGTGTGTTTATTTAAACACAATCCTACATTAAGCCTGTGAAAGAACATTGTGCTCAGATTATCATTTTCTTTTTTATAACATTGTGTACAGATAACCAATCTTGAATGTTACCTTGTATATTAATACAACGTACAACTGGTACCTGTGTAACAAGAACCAGAAGGAAAAGTTATCCCTAGTCAGGAACCCCCAAAAAACTTGGGGGGTTATTCAATAAAAGTTCTTATTGTTTAAAATGGTGCTAATTTTGCCCTAACCAATCAGATGTTACATAAGTTCTGATTGGTTGGGGCAAAATTAGCACCATTTTAAAACGACTTATTTATTAAATCTCCCTGCATGTTATTAAGTGCGAGGGATGGGATGCAACCATGTTGTCACTGCACACATTGTTTTCTGTTAAGGGAGACATTTTTGAACATCTACACCAAAAGAAATTATGAGAATTAAAGAAAAGTTTACTTGTGACATGAGCCATGCGGTGTGTTATTATATGTGCATGTGGTCTCCTATATGTAAGAGAAACCACACAGAAAGTTATGCTTCGAATGACTCAGACAGTTAAGTTTGTCATTACCAACACATTACATTAAAAAAATGGCCTACTCTGAGAGAATTTAGATAAAGCGTCTTGGAGACAATATTTAGGGGATAGGAAATATAAAAGAAAGTGTCAAGCAGTCTGGAGGATTATGATATATGCACAGGGGCTCAATAAGGATTATAATTTATATATTTTCTTAGAATTATGCATTATAAAGTTACTGGGATGGAGGAATCTAAATAGAGAACAATCTGAACCCTTTATAATGTATAAATTAATTGTCTAAATCTGTTTAATGTATAGATAGATTGTCTAAAAAAGAGAGGGTGGCTTATGCTTAACCCTGTTTAGTGTGTTGTTAATTTGTATGTTGAATATGATTAGTGGGTTATGAGATCACTTACTAAATACTATATTATAACTCACCGTGTGTTATTTCCACAGTCACTTCACTGTAATCTGTTATCTTAAAGGCTAATTGCCACTATCATGGCCACACACTATCAGGCTCATTTACCCAGAGCCGCTATTGCTCTGGGTAAATGCACCTTCCGCGATTCAATATCGTGATTGCGAATGTGGGTAAATCCCGGAAAGCGATTTACTCACTGCAGGATATTAATGCCAGCTATTTGCTGGCGTTAAAATCCTGTGATAAATCTAATGCAAACACGATATTGAATCGCGAGCGTTGGATGCGCGGGTGATTTTTGCATAATCCGCGCATCCGACGCTAATATGGAGTTAAAGTCACACTAACCAGCAGCAAAGTAATTTGTAAGGCTTCATTCCCTGTGTCTGATGCATTAATTAAAGAACAGGAGGTAAGACATAGCTGCTGTTGTGACAATACCTGGGGTGGTACATGGGCAGCTTTTAATCATTTTCCAAAAAATATACTTGAGGTTAAAGGTTTCCCCCCTAAGTAATTACCTTAGGCACGTTCAGTACTATATTTAGAAGAATGTACGATTAACCACTTTGTGTATCCTTTTGCTAATAGTAGTGGAAGTGAAATTCTTGTAACTGTAGTGGAAGATTTCACTTATTTCATTTATTATTGCCCTGGAAAAGTATCTTCTGGGCTTTAAGGAATTTCACCAACAAGTTGATCATTCATAAATAAGCCCCTACAGTATGTTTTCTTTCCCGTATGTGCATTAGCAAAATTAATTTCAAAATCTTTGCAGTATTATGGTTTCGATTTAAAGATGAATTAGTAATGACATATTTATATTTTGCTGCAATGCAAGTCTAAAAATAAGCACATGCTTTTACATAAGCTCAGTTTGCCCTCACGTTGCTTGCAATACAGTGATAATAGATGGCATTTTCTCCTTTTTGTTCTTTGCTGATAAATTACTATTTCTTCCTCAATGCTCATCCATTATAAGTAGATTTTTTTTTGTACAAAGTGCAAAACATACAAATGAAATTTCAGTGATGCAAACTGAAGTACAAAAAAGTACAATATAGCAGTGAAATAAAAATGTGGTGTCAAGACAATTTAATTCATGATAAAAATAGTGCTGTGATATGGTGATGTCAACTCAAAAAGTTTGTTCTGGATTCAAGAAGATAGGTTTACTATTTGTATTGCTTTGAATTTAAAGTGTGATAAATGTTTGCTTTAAAACATACCTGTAATCAGCTGTGTCTCGTAAAACAGGTTATTATTTATTTATTGCTTGTTTCAGTGCTCTTAGCACACTATGTACTGTAACCACTCATGTAATCTTTTATTGTACCAATTAGTCCTCTAGAGATAGAGCTGGAAGTTTATCATGTTTTAATTGATGTTGAAGTAATTAATACATTGTTTCAATTAGACAAGAGGTCCACGTTGAGACTGAGAAGCATTACATGCACTGTATAAGATGTAATGACTATATTAATGGAACTAAAGTCTCCTGACTATATGAACATCTAATCCCTGAAGGACTAGATACTGGCAGATGTGCTATAAAAATACTACGCAAGGTCCTAGAACACCAATATCACAGTTTGAGAGTGCAAACCTCAATTCCATTAACAACATTCTATTACAAACAATATCAGCTTTTGATTAAATTGCAAACTCTATCTCTGATCACATTATAATGAGCCTGGATGATGAGTAAATATCAAGTCAGTTTAAATTTAATTCACCCCAAACAGTCAAACAAACATTTGCAGATTTTCACAAAAAAGTTTGCTAACTCCATTGTTGTTAACGAGATAAGAACTTTAATACCCATATAGGGCAATGCATGGAGAGTTGCTGATACTCTGTATTGTCCCCCCATTTCAGATGGGGGGTGAATTTAATGCCAGCTATAGAGATTGAAAAATTTTCTGACGTTTATAATAGTTCTAAAGTTGTATTGTTTGTAAACAAACCCATTAAAGTCAATGGGACAAAATAGTTTAAAAGTTTGGATTAATTACAGTGAAAATAGCAATGGTAACTTACTGTTAATAGCTTTGGCACCTGGGAAATGGTCTGGGGAACATGTCCATATCGCCAAAACTTGTTTAAACACTAACAGGGAGATTCAAAAAAAGTTCTTCAGAGAGATGTAATAAAAGTTCTTATCGTTAAAAATTGTGCTAATTTTTCCCCATCCAATCAGATGTTAGCTTTCAAATGTTACATAAGTTCTCCCCAAAATTAGCACCATTTTAAACGATATACAGGGAGATTCAATAAAAGTTCTTATCGTTTAAAATGGTGCTAATTTTGCAACGTTTATGTAACATTTGAAAGCTAACATCTGATTGCTTGAGGCAAAATTTGCACCATTTTAAACGATAAGAACTTTTATTGAATAACCCCCAAGAACTTTTATTGAATATCCCTGCTTATCTTTAAAAATGGTGCTAATTTTGCCCCAACCAATCAGATGTTAGCTTTCAAATGTTAAATAAGATCTGATTGGTTGGGGAAAAATTAGCACCATTTTAAACGATAAGAACTTGAATATCCCTTGAATACTTTCCCCACGATTGGGCAATTGATGGGTTTCCGCATGCTACATTCGAGGGTTATTGCCAATTGAACGATGCATTTGAGGTTTATTGAAAATCAAATGATACACTTGAGGGTTACCGAAAGCAAATGATACATTCAAGAGTTACCAAAAGTGAACGATACATTCAAGGGTTATCGAATGAAACATATGAGGGTTATCGCCGCAACGGAACATTTGAGGGATATCACCAAAACACTGCATCCGAGGGTTACCATAGAAGCTGTACACGAGAGGGTTATAGACGTAATCGAGGGTTAGCAAACGGTATGCAAATTTGATAGTTAGCAAAAATACATCCGCGAGTTCGGAAAACCGAACTACTTTTTCATTCGGAAAGTTCTAGAAGTTCTAGTTCGTCCGAACTATTAAAGTTCGGATCAAACTGGGGTTTGAGTTCAGTTCTAAGTCCATCTCTAGCCAGCTATTGATATTAAAAAGTCAAGCACAAGTTCTACACTTGTATTTGGTACATCGCTTGAGGCCTGGGCATGCAGGACTTTTACAAAGTGCTGAAACCACCACCAATCCTTTAAACTTATAATAACTTATGCTACATTGCTACAAATAGCTTAATGTTGACTGGAATTGTTACATTGCCCTTATTGTGTCTTAATTTAAAAGCTAATAGCCATTCCATTGTGAAAAAAAATGTTTCTCACAAATTTTTTAGTGAGTTTAGAAATGGAAGAATTTCTTTCTTTCAAAAAGTTACAATGCTATAAATATATCGTATTTTTATTAGTATCAATTCTGAATTTGAAATAAATCCAACATGGTAAAACATTTATCTGTAAAGAAACAATCCTGGAAACAATCATTTTGGTTAAATCTTTTACCCAACTATTAGCTGTTGTTAAATGGTCACTCTAAATATAGTGTAAAACCAATATTGAAACATCAAACCCTTTGCTGATCAATCGATGTCTAATGATCTCATTAAATAAGCCACCACCATTTAAACACAGTTACACATGCAACTGTTTGTAGTAAAGCTAGGTACACACAGTACAGATTTCTGAAAGATGACAGACAGGATCTGCAAGATCCTGTCTGCCATCTTTCAAAGATCTGCATACACACAGATGGAAATTTTCGGCCTTTCCCGAACGAGCGTACGGCCGACCCGATCGTTCCGCGGATCCGACGGTATCGGGGCTTTATCGTTACTGTGTGTACCCAGCTTTAGGATGGGTCAAGGTTATGTTTTGTGATTATGTTTATCTGTAGCCATGAAATAAAAAAGAAAATGTTTAAATAATACAGAATGTACAGTTTTGGGCCCAGGCACACTCCTTGGCACACTCCTTGGACTTAGTGAATGATGCCCATGTGCAAGTGTGATGCTCATGCGCATTGCATACTAAGTCCGTCGGGACTTGTCAGAGGACACGGCAGAGGAGTGAGAGATCAGGTAAGTTGTCTAACTTTGTTACCGGCTCTTGCAGGTTTTATTGAAGAACGGGAGATAAGAAACAGTTGCTTTACCTCCTGTTCTTAAATAAAACTGACTACAAAAGATTATTTTACTTGTGGAGATACCCTTTAAGTCTCATAAACACGGAGACCTACCTGCAGTGCACGATGTGTATGCACGGGCGTTTCGGACGATAATCAGGCTGTGTATGGGCATTCAGTTGAAGATCCACCCAGATGGTTGGGCAAGATCCCCAACCGAATGGCCATTCCAGCCGACAAAGTGCCCATACATGGCATGATTATCAGCTGAAACAGCCGTGCATACACATTGTGCGTCACAGGTCGTCACACCCCAGTTAAGGGAGGATGTGGCCTATCGTTCACTTGGGTTATTTAAGGGGTATGGAATTGTGTTTGTGTTTGTGGTTCACATAATAAACAGAGTAATCCATATTTGAAGTGTGCATCTCAATTCAAATCTTTTCACTCAAGTAATACAGAGAATGTATTTCTAAGGTACCTAAAACATTTAAATAAATGTTTTGTGTATGTGTTAATAACTGAAACTTGTTCAGAATAGGAAGTATTAATTGTTCACGATAATTAGTATATTATCTTTTATCACACATTATCAGGGAATTCCAATAAAAGTTCTTATTGTATAAAATAGTGCTTATTTTTGCCTCAACCAACCAGATCTCATTTAACATTTGAAAGCTAACATCTGATTGGATGGGGCAAAATTATCACCATTTTTAATCATAAGAACTTTTATTACATCTCCTTGTAAATCTTTAAAAACAACTGATAATCTTAGTTAAGTTTTTTAATGCAATATGATTGACATTTCGGTTATTTTTCAGGTTCAGTGTGTAATTTGTTTCATTTAAGTTGCATCTGTTCTCACTCTAACTATAACTGAATGGATGCACAATATGAACCTATTTTAACTGACAAAATCTAAAACTTGAGAGATGCCACTGTAAGTTATTTTTTATCTTAAATAAAGATACTATAGAACAAGTAATAATGTGAATATCAGGTTTCATTCTTCATACTGCTAATCTAGCCACAGGGATACACAAATACATGGCGTTAGATAAAGTAAATCACATATGGTTTATTGGAATTGAAACAAGATTACATTATCTTTTATATTAAGTTTTGTGTTTTCGTTTTCTTAAATATGCATGTATTCTTTAGATTTGTTTTATTATCCCAGTTCTAGTGGGTTTCATTTTTTAAATGTATCAGTGTTCTAAACACATATTATGTATATCAGACTCCACAAAGTCAGTTTCAACTACTGCTATGAGATGGTCAGTTATTTAGATACTGCACTTTCACTCAGATATTTTTATGATTGGTTAAAGTTCCATCTTCATTTAAACTTGTCAGATGTCTCAGAAATAAGTGCACAACCTGTGCAAATTCAATGAATTCCAAAATAGTAAAAACATGGATATAATGAATATTAAGTTTTTTAATTTTATTTTGTAGCTCAGAATACTTGACAACATCCAGATAAACATCCTTGTTTGAGTTTCTTGTCTCCCCCTCCAAAAATTCAGACTCTCCCCCAATTAAAGGGCTAATTGGGGGAGAGTCTGAATTTTTTTATATAGGAAAACTATATTAAAGGTCATGTCCACACCCAAAAAATAATTTAACCCACTATTGGCCCCACTGTGTAGTTTAAAAAAACTCCTTACCCTACATCTCTGCTCCTTATGGTTCTTCTGCAATGCTTGTCCAAAGTCCAGGAAACTGAGTAGGAGCTGTCTTACTGTAGGAAAGGTTTCTGCCTCCTCCTTGTCTTCTGAGAAGACAGTGGCATGCGCAGGGGAGCCCTTTCAATCCCACCCTCCCACCCTCCTGATCCCTCTGAGGCTGCCCTTCACCTAGCATTAAAAGTTTTTCATATAATGTTGGGCATCCCTGCCCATGCCCAATGTTAGATTGCTAAAAAAATAATCAGAACTCTACTTACAGCACTTCGCTCCCAAGGTGCTCTGCATTGCCGGCAGCTGCATCTCTTATTGGCTTCCTCTTAGCCAATCACAGCCACAGCTGCCAGTCCAGCCCATTTGCAAGTTCCGGCGAACAAAGGGCCGGATCAGACCACCACAGGAGCAAGGGGCTGTAAGTAGAATTCTTGTTCTTTTTTTTAGCAATCTAACATAGCGGTTGGCGGTGGGCAGGGGTGCCCTACATTATATAAAAAAAAAACATTTAGAGGGTGGAGATACCTTTTAAAATGTCCAAATTATATGTATTACATTAAAGGGTGACACAATACATTACCAGAAAAGTAAAAAAATATATATTATTAGCTATATATCCAATAAACTTGAGTAAAAAAACATACACTTTTCAAGAGTGCAGTACAAACTTCAGAAAGAAAATATACTTTCTAATATCCTTCTGGGTCAAGAGGTTTATCATGGAGCTTATAGAAAAGGAACGTATACAAAAACGTAATTACACCTGTTATTCATTCCCATCAGAAACTGCATCTTAGTTAGATATACATGCTATTTCTTTACACAAAAAATGTTTGGTCTTTTCTTCTCCCCTTCTTAAAGGGACAACAATACCCCAAAAAACAACATCTCCCCCATTACATGTCCACACCTCCAGCATCTAAAATCGCTTACTCTCATTTACAACCGTGCTGCCTTCCCTTAGATATCACACAGCAAAGATGAGTGCTAAAAGCCCGCCTCCTAGACAGCCCAGGGCCATGATTAACATATCACTTGTCATTGGCTGGTGGGAATGTCTGTTACAACCTCTCTCCTCCTCTGCCAGTCAAACAAACTTGAACTGTTCGGTTGCTAGGATACAGCCTACATAAACAAGCTGATCAAGGATGGGTGGAGTAGTGTTTTCTCACTGCTAGTTTTGAGTGACAGTTACAGGCAGACAGAATTGTTACACCCCCTTCACAGTATGGCTAATTGAAGGCAGAGAGAAGCTCGAAATCAGAAAAAAAACATATGGGAAGGGCTGCATACCATTACTCTTTTGAAAGCAGTTTTTTTTAAAAAATGCATTGAGGCAACATAGTTACCCTGAGGATGGCTAGCAATATAGCCGAAACGCATTGATGCACTAATAAAAAGTTTGTTAAGTAACAAGACCCATGAGTGGTATATCCCTTATATTATATAAATATATATAAATATATTTATATCTCCATAGGAGATTGCATTTTAGGAGCTACCAATGTGGTGGGGGTATATGATATTACATTTAGGAAAGTTGTATATTTATGCGTGTACTATCGTACTATTACCATTTAAATGACCATCAGTAAATGTATATAAAGAATATCTGTTGTATTCAATTAGATCAACTGGACTTGAAATGATAGTTCTTGAAGACGTTTCGCTAGTCATCCGACTGGCTTTCTCAATTCAGAATGACTTGTACAAGAATCTGTGGCAATTATGTACCCTGGAAAATCCCAATTAGCATATCACAGTCAGGTGTTAAGGGTGTGATTAGATAGTGGCTAAGAGGTGTTAAAGGAACGTCCAGAGTAAGGTGTTAAAACAGCATTGTACATGGCAGACAGTTGGTGTCGAACCCCCCCACCTAATATACACAATTTTTTTGTCAAATACAGAATTGGGTCCCTGTATGGGTCCCCCCCCCTTTTTTTTTTGGGGACCTAACAAAAGGAAGTTTCCTGTGAGTGAAACGATCTAGAGTGGAATCCTTGATCTCAAGGACATAGAAAAAGAAGGACATTGGTTGTATGGTGTGTGTGAAAGTTGGAAAATAAGTTTGAAAATAAGGATTGTTTGTGCTGTGTTAAGGACTGTGTGTGCAGTAAGCAGATTAATCTTCCTTTCTTCCAGTTAAAGGGGGGGCGCTGGGCTTCTATATTCTAGTATTGCACCTGTTGTAATCACAAACAGGTTGTAAAAGGGTTAATAAGTGTTTTGGTTTTTTCCCTCTTTTCCTGGCTCTTGCACTAATTGGTGTTGGGGATGGGGCCAAGTAGTTAAATAGGATTCACATTGGTTGGTCCTGTGGTTGGTGTGGAGTGGAACGTATAAGCCCCTTGCTCTTAAGGACCTTGATCTCAAGGACATAGAAAAAGAAGGACATTGAAACAAGAAGGGCAATTAAACAAGGTTTGTGCGTCACTGTGTTGGTAGGTTTTTGTTCCCAAAAAAAAATCCACTTTGGGAGAGATATCACTGAGTCTATATCAGAATGAATGATATTTGATAAAAAGTGGATAAAACATAGGTAGTACAGATGAACTAAACTGGTGAGATTGTTAACAGCGGTTCACTGAACCTTTTGGAGTTTCAAAAAGCTGATTCAAACCCAATTAAATCAAAACTTTTTTAGCCTTGAGTGCAATTTTCAAATATTTGATTACGATTACTGAATTTTTAATTTTCAAACACTATTTCCGATCTAATGTTCAAAAGTAAAATGTTCTTAGATTCAATTGTTTTGATGATAAGTTTAAAAAATGTTAAAAAAATTCCTTTAGATCCACGGATTATCGAAACCAGAAACATGGACTAATCCATAATTGGTACTTACTGTATATCTGTGGACAAATAGTAACAGTAACATAGTATTGAGGTTGACTATTACCCTTATTTGCTTAAAGTGACTAACCAAATATATATTGCTGAATAATGTATATTAATTGCAAAACTACTCACATTCTTGGTCTTCTGACATTCAAAATATTCCATATATTTTCTGGGCCGTATGGTGGCTTCTTAGCAATGCTGAAGCCCTGAGTTCAAATCCAACCTTGGGCATATCTTCAAGGAGTTTGTATGTTTTCCCCCACATCATATTGATATCACAATAATAAAGACGCAGGTTGTATGTGGCAAATAAGATGTACTTAGATTTTAAGCTTTTTGGGACAGGGCCTGATGTGAATGTATCCATGTAATTGTAAAGCGTTATGGAAGATGTTGGTGTTAAATAAATCCATAATAATAATATGTAGGTTCTACAAATCCCTTAAATCTAGGAGAAGCATGTTAGTGATAATCAGCCCTGTACAGACACTTTTATCTTTTGCAGTGATGGGATGTCACAAATTAATGGGGCAAGGCATCCAATATGGTAGGATGACAGAAGAGGAAGGGTAGATCATCTAAACAGATTTGAGGTTAAATGAATATTCAATATTTAGTATACCGTAGTATTGAGTTGAATAAAGACATATGTCCATCCAGTTCAACCCATCCAGCAATATCCTCATTTCCTCCTAACTGTTGATCCAGATGAAGGAAAAAAAAACCCACCAAATTATGAAGGGTGAAAAAAATTCCTTCCTGACTCCAATTGCCAATCAGAAATTTCCCTGGATCAAATCTACTTTATGTATCAATACCAGTAACTGTAACATTCCTTGTTTGCAGAAACTCAACCAGCTTTTTTTTAAACTGACCATGAACCTGCCATAAAACAACGTCCACGGAAGAGCTTTACCGCTCTCACAGTGAAAACCCCCAAACTTGAAGCCTAAACCATCCAGGCTTAAGGGGAGTCCTGGCCTCGACATGTCTCTGTAATGGTGCAATGCCCCAGATAGTTAGGATGGCCTGTTATAGTTTGTTTTACACAGAATCAACCCCACCAAGCGCCCCCAGCATACATAATGTAACTTTTCCAGTCTCTTTCATACAAGCCCCCCAATCCCCTAAAGTTAGGCCCCTCTCTCAACCCCCATGAAGATGTCCTTTTGACACAGGATCCAAAATGCACTGCAGACCAAAGGGACCTACCATGGTTTGTAAAAGGGGAGAATAACATCCTCCCGAACCATACCTCTCTATACAAGACAATACCATGCTGGCTCTGGGCGAGCCACATGGCACTGCTGCAGTTACCTTGGAACAAATGAGGCAAAATAAATGACACCAAACCCAAACCTCCAATGGGATTCCCCCATCTGTCAGTGCAGTGTGGTGACCCCCAAACCAACGCATGAAAGGACTGCACCCCCTCGCTAAGCAGGGGCGCACAACACCACAATGACATTACCCCCGGGCCCGTGCCTAACCACCCGCCCCACTTTAACATCCATGACGCCAGTTACACCAAAGGCTCAATTCACAGACACACAACTCCCCCCCCGCCGCAAACAGACAACCAAAATTACAGCCCAGCAGGACGCAACCAGGCGAACCGATTACATAACTCAGCAAGCCATAATCCAACACCCATTTTGTCAGCCAGGCTCTTGCATTTGCAAACCTACATTTTGATTAGACCTGAAGCATACACTGAAACACAGCCCCCTACCTCAGCTAGCCCACCCCCTTCCGCCGCCACGGCCTATCACACCCTGCCCCCGGGCTATCCAGGGAACGGCAATACCCTCCTGCCCCAAACCGAGAAAACCCCAACCCCAGCCATCCCCCCTAAAACAGCTGCACCACAGCAGTGAGGTGCAAATACCCACTACGAAAGAGCTGTACCGACAGCAAGCTGCCCGGCCAAAAACCCAACCGCCACACCACCCCAGCCAAAGCCAGCCCATGCCCCGGCTAGCACGTGGCTGCGGAGACGGAAAACACAGAGGGGCCTGGAAGAAAACACAGATATACTACTTACTGCTTGATAAGGTGGTAGGAATTGTTTGAGTAAACTCAAAGCACTGGATTACTAAAACAAATACTTGTGTTTAAAAAACACTTGTGTTTAAAAAACACTGTACCTGTGGAGCGGGGGCTGTAGGGACAAAGGAAAGGGTTTTTTTTTTTTTTTCTCTCTCTCTCTGATTGGATGGGGGTGTAACTAATTGGTTTAATTGGCTGAGGCCTTTTGGCTCTGGTTGGTTTTGAACCTCATTAAGAGGCCTTCCCATGAGCGATTTGCTCTGAGCGATTTCCGTTTTTAAAGAGATTTTTCTGTTTTAAGAGAATTGACAGCGTTAAAAAACTAAAGCGTTTAAAACAAGAAAGCGTTTAAAGACAACACTATTTCTCTGCTGTGTATTGCTGTGTCTCTGCTGTGTATTGCTGTTTAGTAGGGACAGTTTTTTTGTTGGGGCCCAAATGTGCATCCTCCGCATGTATGGGATCTGGAGCAGCCGCCCAGGGACCTATGTATGTGTCAGATGTGAGTGGGTTGCCCATCTGATCTGAGGTACAGAATCTAAGGGGTAAACTTGCAGCATTCAGGACTTGGCAAACCTGGGGAATGCAGGTACTGGCAGGGGCCAGTAAACTGGTGGGTGGAGATGGGGCAGATAAGGTGGAGAAGAAGATAGATTTGTAAGGGTCACCAGGGGAAGTAGGGGACGGAAGGATAGGGGGGCTTCTTCCAGCTGGTCGATCCAACAATTTGCCATTTTAGGTGAGATTGGAAGACGATGGCTCGGAAGCAGCATGTATTGAGCGGGCCTTTCCCTTGAGCACCCAGGGGACGGCCATCTCCATACAAGGGAGGGAGAACTGGGGGCTAGGAAGAATGACAGGTGGTAGTGGTAGGGAATTCTATTATTAGAAGTAGATAGGGTAATCTGTCGCCAGGACCCTGCATGCCGAACAGTGTGTTGTCTGCCTGGTGCTGGGTTCGACATGTGGTGATCGTGTAGACAGATTATTGGGTGGGCTGGAGTGACCCGGCGGTCTTGGTTCACATTGGTGCCAATGACAAAGTTAGAGAGTGGAGGTGAGGTCCTTAAAAATGATTTCCGAGAATTAGGGGCCAAGTTAAAAGCAAGGACCTCCAGGTAGTGATTTCAGAAATACTACCGCAGCCACGTGCTACGTTGGGAGGCAACGGGAGCTCAGGAGTATAAATGCTGTGCTAAAAGAGTGGTGTAAGGAGATGGGGTTTGGGTTTTTAGAGAACGGGCTGACATTTCGTTGGCTACAGGCTCTTTAGTAGTGACGGATTGCACCTCAATGGTGATGGTGCAACTGTTTTGGGGGAGAAGATGGCTAGGGGGTGGAGAGATTTTAAACTAGGTATGGGGGGGGGAGGAAAGTTTAACTACACAGGGTAGAAGAGAAGTTAGGGATCTGGGGCTAGTAACCAAACGGAGGGAGGAGAAGGAGGAGGGGGGAGCATAGAGGATAAGGAGGATGTACGACCATGTATGGAAGTAAATCATTGATAATCAAATGTATGTTTTACAAATGCAAGGAGTCTGGCTGAAAAACCGGCGAACTTGAAATAATAGCTTAAAGGAAAGGTATGATGTAATTGGGTATAGCAGAATCATGGCTTAATGATTCACACGACTGGACAGTAAATATTGAAGGGTACTCCTTATTTAGACATGACCGAGTTAATAAGAAAGGAGGAGGAGTATGTATGTATGTTAAACAGGAATTGAAGCCAAATTTAAAATGGAATAGATGGGGGAGCAAACGATGCGGGCAGAAACATTATGGGTGGAACTGTGTACAGGAAGCAAGAAGGTGGGTAAATTAATTGTTGGATGTGTTATAAGCCGCCAAATGCCGGGGAAGAGGTGGAAATGAATCTCCATATGCAGTTGGCGAAGGCTGCTGGTATGGGGCATGTTCTGGTTATGGGGTATTTTAACTACCCTGAATAGATTGGAGTAATGGAACTGCCACACCTCAAAAGGTATAAAGTTCTTAAATTTCCATATGAGCATTTTCTTTCACAGTGGTAGAAGTTCCTACTAGAAAGAATGCGTTGTTGGATCTGGTGATATCTAATAACCCAGACTCATTTTGGAGATGAAGGTAATGGGAAGCTTAGGGAAAGTACCATGATATAGTGTCATTTAATATAGGTTGCAGAAAAACTAAAGTGCACTGGCTTAACAAAAACTTTTAACTTTAGGAAAGCTAATTTTATGCTTTAAAGGAATCGCTCCTGCTCATAAACTGGGGGAACTGTTTTCTAGGTAAAGATCTGAGCAGATGTGGACCACTTTTAAAGAGATATTAAACTATAACATTTCCAAATCGGTACCTTTAGGAAACATGTGAAAAAATTAGGTCCACTCCTGCATGACTTAATCTCAGGTAAAAAGGGAAATGGAAAAAAAGAAAGGGCTTTTAAAATTTTGAAAGCAGAAGGCACAGAACAGGCTTACAGGGAACTTCAAAAGTTGTAATAAAGAGTGCAAAAGCAATTAAACTAGCTAAAATGAAAATGAAATAACGGATTGCCGAACAACAAGTCCAACCCCAATGTTTTTTAAGTATATAAATGGTAAAAAAATGAGGACTGGAATGTGGACATTAAATAATGGAGCTGAGGTGGTTGTAGAGATGCCGAAAAGGCTAATCTGCTAAACCGTTTTTTTACATCGGTTTTTACTGTTGAGAATCCTTACAGTAGGATTGTAACAATGTGCAGGGAGGAAATGAAGAGTTTTCACATTGGATAACAGAGGATAGGTACGGAATCAATTAGGCAAAGTTAATATCAATAAAGCACCAGGACCAGATGGTGCATCCTAGGATTTTAAAAGAGCTTAGTTCAGTTCTAAGCAGACCACTGTGTCTCATATTTTCATTTCTCTTTGTCTGGGGATGTGCCGCTGGATTGGAAAAAAGCCAATGTAATACCAATATCAAAAAAGGTAGTCGTTCACAGCCTGTTAACTATAGACCTGTAAGCCTAACATCAGTGGTAGGGAAGGTGATGGAAACTTTGTTAAGGATCGTATCCTTGACTTTGTCTCCAGAGATCATCTTATTAGTAGTAGTCAGCTTGGATTTAGAAATATATCAGCCAGACAATTTAATTGGTTTTTATGAAGAAGTGAGTAAGAAGTTAGATTCAGGCACATGTGGATGTGGTATTGGATTTTGCAAAAGCCTTTGATACTGTGCCACATAGGCGACTAATGTATAAACTGAGGACTGTTGGCCTTGAAGAAAACATTTGTTCATGGATAGAGAAACTGGTTATTGGACCGCAAACAGAGAGTGGTGGTTAATGGAGCTACATCTATGTGGGCTAAATTTCTAAGCGGAGTTCCTCAGGGTTCTGTACTGGGGCCGCTTCTGTTTAATCTGTTTATAAATGACTTAGAAGGGGGCATTGAGAGCAAGGTCTCTGTTTTGCTGATGACACTAAATTATGCAGAGCTTTGGATACTTCCAATGATGTGCAAGTGCTGCAAGCAGACCTAGATAGATTATCAAAATGGGCAGCAGAATGGCAGATGAGATTCAATGTTGATAAATGTAAGGTGATGCATTTGGGATTTAAATCCCTGTGCCACCTACACCATAAATACTCTGTGTTAAATGCATCTGAAATGGAAAAAGATTTGGGGGTTCTGGTAGATACAGACTTAGCTGTAGCAAACAATGCAGGTAGCCAGCTAGAGTAGCAAGATATTGTCTTGTATAAAGAGGGGAATGGAATCAAGAGAGAAAAATATTATTCTCCCTCTTTACAAGGCACGGTAAGGCCACATTTGGAATATGCGGTGCAGTTTTGGAATCCCATATACAAAAGGGACATGGAAATTGAGGCAGTTCAGAGAAGGGCAAATAAATTAATAAGGGAATGGAGGGGCTTGAATATGCAGGCAGATTAGACAAGTTAGGGGCTTTTTACATTGGAGAAGCGGCGGTTGCGTGGGGACATGTATACCTTATACAAATATATTAATGCCATACGTGAACTCTCTGGTGCATTGTTCACTAATAGGTCATATCAGAGGACTCGTGGACATCCTTTAAGGTTGGAAAAAGAAGTTTCACATCTCAGGTTAGGAGAGGTTTCTTTACGTGAGAACGGTGAAACTGTGGACTGTCTTCCAGCGGAGGTGGTAATGGCAAGTTCATTGAATAACTTTAAAAAAGGCCTGGATAAGTTTCTAAAACTAAAAAATATTGAATTACTGGTATTAATGCATATAGATCTGGTTGATCCAGGGATACTTTCCGATTGCCGTTTGGAGTCAGGAAGGAATTTTTCCCCCCTTTTTTAGCTGGGGTTTTTTGCCCTCTGGATCAACTGTTAGGTAGGGTAAAAAAAAAAAAAAAAAAATAGGTTGGACTTGATGGACAATGTCTTTATTCACCTTAATTACTATGTTACTATGTTACTACCCTGGAGGTCCTTGCTTTTAACTTGGCCCCTAGCTCTCGGAAATCATGTTTAGGACCTCACCTCCGCTCTACTACTTTGTCATTGTCATTGAATGCCGGGTCACACCCCCCCCACCCAATAATCTGTCTACAGATCCACCACATGCCGAACCCTAGCAACAGGCAGGCAACACACAGTTCGGCATGTAAGGTTCTTGGGCAGATTACCCTATCTACCTTCCTTTTAATGGAGTCCCCTACCACTACCACCTGCCTAGCATTCCTGATCCTTAGTTCCTCCTCCCTTGTATCAGAGATGGCAGTCCCCTGGGGTCTCAAGGGACCCGCCCCCTCCATACACGCTAATTCCGAGGTGTCCTTCTCACTTCATTACCTAAGGCAGCAAATCTGTTGGGATGGGCAATCTGGGAAGAAGCCACCCTACCCTTCCATCCCCCACTTCCCCTAGTAACCCTAGCAAAACTATTCCCCCTCAACCTTCCCTGTTCCACTTCCACCCACCTCTATACTGGCCCCAGCCAGTGCCTGCTGACAACCCAGATTTGCCTATCCCTGCAATGCTGCAAGCTGCACCCTTAGACTCTCCACCTCAGCTTCCAAATGGGCACCAACAACAACAGGGCGAGGGTGGGGGGGTTTCAAAAGATGTAAATTTTTGACCCCCCACCCCCAAAAAAAAAAAAAAAAAAAACAAAAAATTAAAAAAAAAAAAAATCTTGAAAAAAAAAAAAAAAAAAAACAAAAAAAAAAAAAAAAAACAAAGAAAAAAAAAAAAAAACAAAAAAAAAAAAAAAAAAAAAAACAAAAAAAAAAAACAAAACAAAACCCAGGGGCTGGGTTGACTGAAGCCTTAAAGGTTATTGAAGCGCCTGTGTTCTACCTCCTCCATAGTAAAGGTTGCCCCACATAGGTGGAACTGGAGACTCCCATAGCACACTCCATGTTTTTTGCTTATAGAACTTATCCCTGTTTTGAAAATAGGTGGTATTCAGGACACAAGTCCACAAGGAACACCTGTTCTGGTGGTTTGAGAAGTCAGTTTTCTGCTGGTGAGAGTGCTGTCTGCTGGCCCGCCGTTTACCTAACCATGTTCAACACCTCCTTGGTGGGTATAGCCAAGTTAAGAGAAGAGAGAGTCACACTCATAGAACACCATATTTCTCTTCTAACACCGAGTAACTATATCTTCACATCTTGTTGGTGAAATCCTGAGAGTTCTAGATGTATGCTAGAACTTCCCACCAAATGTCCTAAGATGTTAGAACTAAGATATTTTGGCCACCTTGTATGTTCACAGAGTTGATGGCTTGACTATAGTCTTAGTTGGGGCCCTCCTATTTATTCTAGGGAGTCCATATATGAGGATGTGCCTCATCAGGGTAGAGGCGAGCGATAAACATTGCTGGTCAAGGCTTTATCCTTTGAAGCTGTTGTAGTAAGTCTATGGACTCTTTTCCTTGTAACGGTCTGGTGGGATCCCGTTAAAGCCTCATATGTGTTGTTATCGATCACGGCAGGCATCATGGTACCTTATCATGGTATCGGAGGTGTTGAGTACCAATGCATCTTCCTTTATACTTGCGGTAGAAATGGTGATACTGGAATCTGTCTTGAGGGATGTTAAGGCGCTTCTTTCCTGGTGTAGTCAGGTTAGATGCAAGGAGTTTTAGCACTGGTCTAAGGCTGCAGAACCTTAAGGCGAATGTTGTTCTGACCTCACTCTGTGATCTTTTTACTTGGATAGAGGCTCTGTGGCTGCATAATATCCACCACAAGGATGGCTTTAGGTGGGGGGGATGGCAAGAATTCAAGCCCTTACCTTAAAAGACTTTCCTGTGTCATCTGCTGGGTAGGGTCCGGTTAGACAAGTTTACTCCCATTCCTCCTTGTTTGATGAAGTGACACTTCTCCTTTTTTGGTATAATTACAGGAAAATGGTAAACTGGAAGTAGAGAGTTTACGAAAAACCAACACACAAGATCATATTTGAATGTTTGACTCCCCACCCCCTTTAGATCACAGATCTGGGTGTCATCAAACCCTGCAAAACACGCCGAGAACATCCCCACTAGTCACCGAGGCGAAGCTAAAGAAAATGAAAAATTCTCAAGGGTAGCCCTTAAAACTTGTGGATTATCCGACTGGCCTTTGTCAAGAGAGGGTAGAACGTAGAGAAGAAAAAGACACAACAATACCAACAGTGAGGCGGAAAAAGCAGACAAGGAAGAGAACATGGTCTCCCATATGTAGCGGGGTGCTCCGAGAATAATAAGAAGAATTTTCAAAACATCTTATCCCTTTCTGCTTTAAAACCGGCAACCGCGATGGCAGCAATTGGTACATCCAAAAGACCCAATACAACAAACACAAGGAAAAGCGACATCAAATAATGCCGTTGCAGGCAGTGAAGTGAATGCTTCTGATTTGTATGTGGGGGACGCAAACAGCAACTGTCATCAACGTATGGCCCAGCACAGGAAGAGCCACTTCCCTGGTGTCCAGGACTCAGACGTTGTATCTCTCTTAAGATAAGGACATACCTGTGATGATTTATGTAACCATACTGGCGAAGGAAGTGACTGGTTCAAGAAGAGGTGTTAAGGAGGCCACTTTATGTGAAAATCAAAGAAACCAAGCCAATAGAGGGGGGGGGTTGCGACACCAAACTGTCTGCCATGTACAATGCTGTTTTAAACACCTTAACTCTCTGGGCGTTCCTATAACACCTATTAGCCAACTTATCTAATAACACCCTTAACAACCTGCTGTTGATATGCTAATTGGGATTCTCCAGGGTAAATAATTGCCACAGATTCTTTAAAGTCATTCTGAATGGAGGAAAGCCCGTCGGATGACTAGCGAAACGTCTTCAAGAACTACATTTCAAGTCCAGTTGATCTAATTGAAACAAAAACCAAGATTAAGAACGGGAAGATAGAAAACAGTTGCTTTACCCTCACTGTTCCTAAATAAAATGACTACAAAAGAGTTTATTTTACTTGTGGGAAAGATACCCTTATAAGTCTCATAAACAACGGAGACCCTACGATCAGTGCACGATGTGTATGCACGGGGTTTGGACGATAATCAGGCTGTGTATGCGGCATTCAGTTGAAGATCCACCCACACTGGTTGGGGGCAAGATCCCACCAACGATGCCATTCCAGCCGAAAAGTGCCCATACCTTGCTGATATCAGCTGAAACACACCTGCAGTACACATTGTGGTCAAGTGCGTACACACCCCAGTTAAGGGGATTTGGCCTATCGGTTTCACTGTGGGTATTTAGGGTATGAATTGTGTTTGTGTTTTGGTTCATAATAAACAGAGTAATTCCCTATTTGAAGTGTGCATCTTCAATTCAAATCTTTCAACTCACGAATCAAGAGAATGTATTGTCTAAAGGTCCTAAAACATGTTTAAATAAAGTGTTTTGTGTATGTGTTATAACTGAACTGTCAGAATAGGAAGTATTAATGTTCACGTAATTAGTATATTATCTTTTATCACACATTATCAGGGGAATTCCAAAAAAGTTCTTATGTATAAAATAGTGCTTATTTTTTGCCTCAACCAACAGAATCCTTTAACATTTGAAAGCTAACATGATATGGATTGGGGGGCAAAATTATCAGCATTGTAATCATAAGACTTTATTACATACTCCTTGTAAATCTTTGAAAAACAACTGATATCTTAGTTAAGTTTTTTTAATGGCCATATTATTGACATTTCCGGTTATTTTCGGTGGTTCAGTGTGTATTTGTTTACATTTATTTGATCTGTTCTCACTCTAGTACTATAACTGAATGGATGCACAATATTGAAACCTATTTTAACTGACAAAATCTAAAACTTGGAGATGCCACTGTATGTAATTATTTTATCTTAAATAAAGATACCTATAGAACAGTAATACTGTGAATATCAGGTTTCATTCTTCAACTGCTAATCAGCCACAGGGAACACAAATACATGGCGTTAGATAAAGTAAAATCACATATGGTTTATTGGAATTGAAACAAGATTACATTATCTTTTTATATTAAGTTTCGTGGTTTTGTTTTCCTTAAATATGCATTTATTTAATTTGTTTGTATATCCAGTTCTAGTGGGTTTCATTTTTTAAATGTATCAGGTTAAACACATATTTATGTATATAAGACTCCCAAGTCAGTTTCAATACTATTGCCTATGAGATGAGTCAGTTATAAGATACTGAATCACTTTCACTCAGATATTTTTATGATTGGTTTTAAAGTTCCCATCTTCATTATAACTTGTCAGAATTGTCCTCAGAAATAAGTGCACAACATGTGCAAATTCAATGAATTCAAAATAGTTAAAAACAGTGGATATATGAATATTAATAGTTTTTTAATTTTATTTGATAGCTCGAAGTACGTTGCACAACATCCAGATAAAAACACTTGTTTGAGTTTCTTGTCTCCCCTCCAAAACATTCAGACTTCTCCTCACATTAAAGGCTAATGGGGGAGAGTACTGAATTTTTTAATATAGGAAAACTAATTAAAGTCATGTCCACACCCAAAAAAATAATTTAAAACAACCCCCTTTGGGCCCCAGCGTGTAGTTTAAAAAAACGTCCTTACCCTACATCTCTGCCCTATAGGTTCTTCTGCAATGCTTGTCAAAGTCCAGAACTGAAGTAGGAGCTGTCTTACTATAGGAAAGGTTTCTGCCTCTCTTGTCTTCTGAGAAGACAGTGGCATGCAGCAGGGAGCCCTTTCAATCCCACCTTCCCCCCATCTCTGATCCCTTGAGGCTGCCCTTCACTAGCATAAAAGTTTTTTCATATAATGTTGGGCATCCCTGCCCATGCCCAATGTTAGATTGCTAAAAAAATAATCATAACTACTTACAGCACTTCGCTCCCAAGGTGCTCTGCATTGCGGCAGCTGCATCTCTTATTGGCTTCCTCTTAGCCAATCACAGCCACAGCTGCCAGTGCAGCCCATTGCCAAGTTTCCGGTCGGACAAAGGGCGTATCAGACCCCACAGGAGTCAAGGGGGCGTAAGTAGTAATTCTTGTTTTTTTTTTAGCAATCTAACATAGCGGTTGGCGGTGGGGAGGGTGCCCTACATTATATAACAAAAAAACATTTAGAGGTGGAGATACTTGTAAATGTCCAAATTATATGTATTACTTAAAGGATGACACCATACATTACAGAAAAGTAAAAAAAATAATATTTATTAGCTATATATCAATAAACTTGAGTAAAAAACTAACACTTTTCAAGAGTGCAGTACAAAACTTCAAGAAAGAAAATATACTTTCTAATATCCTTCTGGGTACAGAGGGTTTATCATGGAAGTTATAGAAAAGGAACGTATAACAAAAACGAAATACACATCAAACAAAACCTGTTTATTCATTCCCATCAGAACTGCATCTTAGTTAGATATACATGCATTCGTTACACAAAAATGTTTGGTCTTTCTTCTCCCCTTCTTAAAGGCAACAATACCCCAAAAAACAACATCCTCCCCCATTACATGTCCCACCTCCAGCAATCTAAAATCAGCTTATCTCATTACACAAGAAAACGCGTGCTGAACTCCCTTAGAGATTATCACACACCTGCACAGATGAGTGCTAAGAAAGCCCGCTCCTAGACAGCAGGCCATGAATACATATCACTTGTCATTGGCTGGTGGGAATGTTGTTCTACCTCTCTCCTCCCTCTGCCAGTCAAACAACTTTGAACTTGTTCGGTTTGCTAGGATACACTCACCATAAACAGCTGTCAAAGGAGGTGGGGTGGGAGTAGTGTTTTCGCCTCAATGCTAGTTTTGAGTGACATACAGCGCAGACAGAATTGTTCAGTACAGCCCCCTTCACCAGTATGGCTATTGAGGCAGAGAGAGCTCGAAATCAAAAAAAAATTATGGGAAGGGCTGACTATCCATACTCTTTGAAAGCAAGTTTTTTTTAAAAAATGCATGGAGGGCAACTAGTAGCCCTGAGTGATGCGCTAGCAAAACATAGGCCGAAACGCATTGATGCACTAATTAAAAAGTTTGTTAAGTAACAGACCCTGAGTGGTAAATCCCGTATATTAATATAAATATATATAATATATTTATATCTCCATAGAGATTGCATTTTAGGAGATACCATGTTGTGGGGGTATATGTATTAATGTTAGGAAAGTGTTATATTATAATGCGTGATACGATCGACTATACATTTAAATGCCATCCAGTAAATCTATATAAAGAAATATCTGTTGTATCAATTCGATCAACTGGACTTGAACATGATAGTTTCTTGAAGACGTTTCGCTAGTCATCCGACTGGCTTTCTAATTCAAATGACTTGTACAAGCTCTGTGGCAATTATGTACCCTGGAAATCCCAATTGGCATATCACAGTCAGGGTAAGGTGTGTGATTAGATCGGTGGCTAAGAGTGTTAAGGAACGTCCAGAGTAAGGTGTAAACATCTTGTACATGGCAGACATTGGTGTCGAACCCTCCCCACCTAATATACCAATTTTTTTTGTCAATAAGCAATTGGGTCCCTGTAGGGTCCCCCCCCTTTTTTTTGGGGGACCTAAACAAAAGGAAGTTTCACTGTGAGTGAACGATCTGAGTGGAATCCTTGTGATCTCAAGGAATATAAAAGAGGGGACATTGGTTTGTAGTGTGTGTGTTGCAAGTTGGAAACATAAGTTTGCAAATAAGGATTGTTTTGTGCTTGGTTAAGGACGTGTGTGTGCAGTAGCAGATTAATCTTCATCTTCTTCAGTTAAAGGGGGGGCGCTGGGCTTCTATTTCTAGTAATTGCACCTGTTTACATCACAAACGGTTGTTAAAAAGGTTAATTAAGGGTTGTGTTTTTTTCCCTCTCTTCCTGGCTTTGACACTAATTGGTTGTTGGGGATGGGGCCAATAGTTAAATAGGATTCACCTTGGTTGTCTGTGGTGGTCCACTGGGTCCTTTAACAAAGGAAGTTTCCCTGTGGATGAAGTAAGAACTAGTGGAAGTATAAGCCCCTTGCTCTAAGGACCGTTGATCTCAAGGACATAGAAAAAGAAGGACATTGAAACCAGAAGGGTCAATTAAACAACAGGTTTGTGCGTCACTGTGTTGGAATTGAAAGTTTTTCGAAAATCTGTAGATCTGCTAGAATTTTTGACACTAGGAAATCTAATTCAATTTCCACAGAACGAAATTCACCAGTTTCATTCATCTCTAACACTAATCTTCCTAACCCCACCAAGATCATTATACTTTACTTACCTCTATGTGGCATCTCAAACTTATACTTACTTTTCTACTCTGCGGTCTTCTCTTGCTGCCAGCTGCCTCACTGGTTGCAGGCTTTCAACCATCAGTCATGGTCATGTCCAATGACTTTTGACTGCATACTGGCACTCATCCTCTGCAGCTGTGTGAGCTCTGTTAGAGCTCCTTGAGCTGTCCTTGGTAGTGGACTTGCAGAGTAGACCAGTGCCGGCAGAGTAATGTAAGTAAAAGGAGCTTCAGGGATGATGGGGTGGTAAATATAACAACCTCATGGTTGGGGGAGGGGGGGAGGGGTAAGTATAGATTTTAGTGTTGGGGTGGCTATGCCATTGAATGTATTTCTTAATATTTTGATACATATCAGGCTGACAAAACTATGAAAAATAATAGGTGACAATAATTTTTGTGCTACAGTCAAAACCACAAAAAAATGGTACATAGATTTGATTGAAATCGTTATTGGAGCTTAAAATTTCAAGTTTCCTGTGTGTGAGCTTGGATTTTTGATACGTACCTTAAAGGGCATGTCCCCCCCAAAACAAATCCCCCCAACTACTGGCCCCACCATGTAGTGTAGTTAATCCTTACCTATCAATCCCAACTCCATTGGTTCTCCTGTAGTCCCCCCCCAAAGTTCCAAAAACTGACCACCAGGAGGCTAGCAGGTCCATATAGGACACTGCCTGCTACCGGAGATTCCTGCCATGCGTGCTGCAGCCCTTCCCCCTCCTCCCTCCTCCTCTCCCTCCCGTTCTACTATCCCTCCCCTAGCATTAAACCCCTTATATTCTGCCTCCCCATGTCCCCCAGCCCAACCGCATGTTTTTTTTTTTTTAAAAGCTCCCCCAAACTCTTACTTACCTCTCGCTTTCCTCCGCTGCACTGAATGACCGGCAGCCGCGTCCGTGATTGGCTGCCGCTCGCCAATCACAGACGCGACTGCCGGTCCCGCCCTCTCTGTTGATTCTCGCAAGCAGAGGGCCGGCGTGCGGCGGAGGATCGAGGGGAGGTAAGTAAGAGTTTGGGGGGTTTCTGAACAAAAAAAATATGCGGTTGGGGCTGGGGGACATGGGGGAGCAGAATATTAAAATTCGAATTTAGGGGTGGACATAGCCTTTAATTTCAGAATGGTAGCCTGGACAAGAATTATGTCTGTAGTAATGTGTGTAAAAATAATAATTGTTTTGCCATATTAGTCCAATATATAGTTTAAAAAGTAGAGTACTGTGATACTTTTAATGGACTAACAGTTTATTTTAATAGACAAGCTTTCAAAGGATCAACCCTCTTCATCGGGTCAGAGCATTACAACAGAAAAGTACTACAGAAGAGTATGAAGTAGCATCACCAACCATAATGAGAATAATAACTGTTTGCCTGTGGGGCATCATTTTTCTCAACCAGGACACTCAATGGAAAACCTCCAAGTCCGGATCTTGAAGGGACGGTTCAGTAGCAACCAAGATAGAAAAACATTTGAAGCCAAAATTATTTTGTTATTTGACTCCAAAAACAATGGGTTAAACCAAGACTTGGGATTCCTTGCCCACTATAACTGTTGAATATATTTGTATGTAGAACAATATGTAGATGGTATACAATATGTACATATTCTCAGTGTCTGTTTTTCTCTCATCCAGCATCCCCCCTCATTATCCCCCACCCCGCCTGCTACCTCTCTCCTTTCCATTTTGTTGCCCACCCTAGTATGCTGTTATCTCTCTATTTTATTACCCCCTCTCATTCCTCAGTATATTCTGGATTTTTTGGGGGGTGGGTGGGTATTATCTTGTTATCTAATGTAATTAGCTTCTTACTTTCTGTTAACCTTGGTTTCAATCATTACTGCTCTGACCTGAGGAAGATCTCCCCCGGAAGCTTGTCTACTACAATAAACTGTTAGTCCATTAAAAGTAATGTGTGTAGGAACTATAAATAAAAGTTATGTCTGTGAATAAAATAGGAGAAAAAGCACTGGTACCATGGACAGCTCTTTCTAAGTTTGCATTACCCTTTAGAAAACATCATTGTATAATTTGAGGCTTTCTATGTACTGTATTATCTTCTTTTTTTCTTTAACATTTATATAAATTTTAAAGGTTAACTGGTGTTTTTAAAATTAAAGTCTATATTTGCCAGAGAGGTAGAAGAGAATTCCTACCTCCATTGTAATATAATAGACGAGCAGTGACTAGTCAAAAATGCTACTTATCTGCAGCTAACAGCTTCACTACTCATCCCCCAGTCTGCTGCCGGGACTCTACCCTTTATGTAGCGCATGTGCAACGGGGACTAGGGGAACAAGTGGTGAAACTGTAAGCAGCTAGCAGTATTATTCACAGCCCACTGCTCATCTTCTCTTCTACCTGCTCATATTCTCTTCTACCTCTCTGATAAATATAGGTTTTAATTCTAAATGTTATATTGATTTAGGCTTTCCTATTTTTAAATATAATTGTCCTTCTGTGTTTATTTCAGATGTTTTCCCTGACATATATATAACCTAGATTTTAAATTAACTATCATGTGCATAGCTAATAATTACCTAACCAAATATACACTTGTCATTAGTTAATATTCAAAGTAGTAGTCCACATCCACGTAGTAGAGATATCACTAAATCCCTATTACAAAAGGAAACCATTGTTAAATGACAATGTTAATATTGCCTGCTTCAACTAATATTTGACCAAATTCTAACCTGCTCTTTTCATTTTCTTTTCAGATATTGACTGTCTGCTTATGGCATAGTCTTTTTCATAGTGGGTAAACCGATATACAAATATAATGATATGGCTACTGTTACAGTTATCTATGCAAACGTAGTTATGTTGCTCTAATCAATATGTTGTGCTTTATTTGTTATATACTTCATTTTGCCTTATTGGGTGTATCTCATATCCTATGATGGACTTCATCTATGCCCCTTGTTGTGTATGGACACACCATACCAATCACTTTTTACCATGGTGGGCATCATGTGGGTCTTTTTTCTTGTGTTGAACTTTGTCTTTCTCTCACTGGTTTTTACCAGTATCAAAAATGGACTATTAAGTATGGAATTTTTACCCATGAGCCACCAAAACCCCTGTGGGGTCATGGGATTCATCTTATGTTATGTTTTCTTGGTGATGTTGCATATGCATTAGGTGGGCCGTATTGTTTGGTCCTCACCTTATGTTATCCAGAGTTACTGGGGGAGGGGATTGTGTTCTCACTTCCTGTTTTACTGTCTGCTGTTGGGGGTGGGGCTATGTCCTCACTTCCTGTTCTACCAGTTAAATTGAATGTTCACTTAAGGTTGGTACACTTGAGAAAGGGTTTAACATGTTGTTTATACTGTACTAAGAAACCCATTTGCAGCTTGAAACGCCCAGAGTTTTCACTTTATGTAATGTTGTCATTAGTTAAGTTCTGCATTTACCTTTAAACATTCTTCCTCCTAAACTACTGACTTGGGCCTGGTACACATGATCAACCAGGATCTAATATATCTGCTGACAGTGACAGACCTACTGACCGATAATCCATTTAGTAGTCTTCTGGCCAGGAATAAAAGAGGTACTTCTTTTATTTTGCCCATAACTGTGTAATATTTTGTCCAATATCTGTGTCATTTCTGATGTAAATTATCACTCCAGTGTGATTTTTAGTCAGTTTATTACTTTTTTTGATGAGATATTTAATCACAAGTTATGTTCCATTCCCGGAAAAAGGTATCTGCCTACTCTTTGCTCTGTGGGCTTTTCATAAGCTTGAACATGTGCAGAGGAGGCAGCAGAGGAATTATTGATTATGATGTCAGCAGTCCCAGCCTTGATTGACTTGCATGGAGGTAGGATCCAGATTACTCTGCCAGAATGGAGGCAATAATTAGACATAAATATCTGGGTAAAAATACATCTAATAATATGCTGAATATATCAGTTGGAGTTGGAGGCAGGTAACAGACATGTCACAAGTTTTTATTTTAAGGGTGGACATACCCTTTAAGCATGTTCAGTTTTCTTCACCCAGGGAGAAAGATAAATTGCCTGATTAGCTACTTTGCTTGTCCCTATTGTAAAGGGAAAAGGAGCGAGAGTTACAGTAACTTCATGGCTTGCTATGCATTCCCTAGAGGTATATACTGTATTTGGTATATTTCTGGATAGGAATTAAATAAAAATTATAGAAAAACATCATTTTGATGGTTTCAAGGCTGTGATTAAAATGTGCTTTATCTTAAAATATAACTTATAAATATAGCATCATTATTGTTACAATTTCTTGTGTTTACCTTGTTTGGTTTAAAAGCTGATGCATATTTTTATAACTATATTAATTATATTATTTCAGGCTTAATAAAGTTTTTATTTTTGTTATCATTCTTAGTGGGCGGAGCATACCCTATCTGTGATATTCACTAATCTACCTGGCCTTAAATTTACTGTAAAGGTTGCAATGCGTGGAGAAGTTATTACATTGACTTGTGATAAACAAATATTCAATCTCAGCAAAATAGAGGAATATATGTTTATTTTTGAATTGTACAAATTAATTGTAAAACTCTTATCTCTGACAGACCACATCTCTGTATAAAAATGTGCGTTTCTACTTCTAGTGTTGTTATTTATACATTTTTTCATACTTCTTCATTCAAATATTATTTTTTTCTAATAAGTATTAAATGATCTACAATCTTTAGACAGAAAAAAAACACTAAAATCTACATATAATGAAGTACTGCATTCAAAATAATAAAACCGTGTATTTGCCTTAAAAAAGAAAAATGCTATCATGCAAAACAAGGCTAGCTTTTTATGTATTGCACTCAATCACTCAACCATGAACTAATACAAACAGTCCTTCCATGTAGTTTATTCTCTTCACCTTGTTTTTTATTAAATGGATCAGTCAATGTAGATTAAGTGATCACTGCTTTTTAAACTTGTTCCAAGGAATAACCAAGTGTTTTCTATTGCATTTGCCACCTTGTGAGAGAGCAAGAGAATTTAAGAAATTATCAGAATTGGGTTCTTATGTCAAAATACACACTTTATGTCAAAATATGGGCTTCTGAAGCCATTTTTTAAGGCCATCAGATATTATTTTTGAACAATACATTGTGGCACTTGACAGTAGGGAGCTGTTAGCAGGCGGTATGGAAAAAAAAAATCAATGCTGCTTTACAACTTATAACTTGGCGGGTATCCAAGCCCTCATCTCGCTACTTCCTGATAATCTGCCTTTATTTTCAGTGTATGGGTGCTAAATCCTGATAATGAGGAAAAAAATGATTTCATAGTTACATTTTGGATGTGTGGAATTAGTGGGGAGACTACGGCATAGATTTATTTATTTTGTGTGTAATATTAAATAGAACCCCTGTTATGGGTGCTTAAAGCAGGTACAGGACTGACTGACATCTATCAGCTATGCCCTAATATTTCTATTGCTTATAGCCTGCTTATATACTGGACTTCTTGAGCCTATGCTACTTAAGAATACTTAGACAATTATCAAGAAAAAAATTTTCAGGTCACCCACCTAAAATACGTATGAACCCACATTTTATTTACTGATAAATAAACTTACTCCTATTGTAAAATACAAGGACATTAGAAGTCACATGTCACGGTAGAGTCTATGACCACATTAAAACACAAAGCTGCAGGAGTCAGATACAAAAGCCTAATATTATAATATTATTATTATTTCTGATAATACTAATGTTTTGGTGAGTCATGTACCAATGATAACATAGCTAGGGTCTGATTAAACTGATAACATATTTAAGCACAAATAGTACAGTATAATATGGTATAATGTGTAGTATATTTGTGGCTTTTGTGGTATTCCAGCGTTTCCAAGGGTGTGCCAGGCCACACTGGTGGGACTTTAGAGAGTTAGAAATGCACTTCAAAATTTTGCTGCTTTTTTCTTTTTTGTTTCATTGTACTGTAAAAATATCCATTTTGAGATATGAAGGCAGTCAGTGCAGTGGAACTTTAAATTACATTTAAATTAATTAACTTTTATTACAATGTACACTGTCAATGCATAAAATATGAGTAAATACAACAATAAGTCTAACATTATGAACACATACAGTATGTGCTATGAGAAAAATTTGTATTGCCAAGTGTGCCATGATCTAAGAAAGTTTTAGAACCACTGGTATAATCTTGTAATAGCATAAGTGATATTTTGTACAATATTCGAATTTTCAAGGAATTTTTTTAAATTTTGTAGAAATGATACAGGAACTTACTGTAAATGGTTCTTGGACCTGGGAAATGGCCTGGGGAATTTCTGAAAGAATCTGATTGTTACTAATTCTGATTTGAAAGGAATCTAGTTGGTTAGAATACCAATCATTTCTTTATGAAATAATCGGATTGTATCAGATTTTTTTTCTAATGTGATAGGTTAATGTGTGATCATATGATTGCAAACATTGAAATATTAACCAATAACAACTGGATTTGGTCCTTCAGCAAACCTATATAAAGAGGTGCAAACCCCCACAGAGATCACCACAGTAATGGCATAAGAGAGAAGAAGGAAGAAATTAGATGTTGGCAACACCGGCAACATTTATGTTGCCAGCTCCGGCAGTGTCATGTTTGCATATGGGACTTTCGGATGTTCGACAATCGTTAAATGGCCAAATTCAAGAATCCTCAAACGTTCGGGGATTCTTGAATTCGGCCATTCGAGGATTACCGAAAACGGCCGGCGAAAAACAGGGTGTCCCCGGACTATTGGAACAATATATAATGGCTTAGTGGAACACTAGCCACACAATAGGGGGTTCAGCATATAAACAATACCTCTCCACCTTGCATTTGTACAGCAGTTTATAAAGGCTAAAATGCCAGGGGCCTGACAGTTCCCACTGGTCCACCAGTAAAAATGGAGGTGTGTCTCCAGGACTCACTAAGAAAATGGGAATTAATGCAAATGAAATAGTAGCTAACCCCAAGTCCAAGTAGCCAAGAGTCCCGGGTGCTTACTGAACCCTGAACTCTACACCTGGACCCCATCAATTTAAAAATTTTTAAAATTTTGTAAAAATGATACAGGAACTAACTGTAAATGGTTTTTGGACCCGAGAGATGGTCTGGGGAACAGACAATCAGATTCTTTCTGAAAGAATCTGATTGTAACCAATTCTGATTTGAAAGAGTTGTCACATTTCAGATATGCCCCAGAGCTTACTTACCTGACTCGATCCCTCGCCGGCTATTCCACACCCCCTGCTCCTGTTTCCAGCTCGTTGCAAGCAAAAACAGGAGCAGGGGACTTCTACGACGCTGACAGCTGTCGTGCCCTAACTGACAGCCGCAACCAGGAAGGATGTCTGTCCAGCAACCGCGCAGCAGAAGCGGCAAGGGACCGGGTCAGGTATGTAAGCTCTGGGGCATCTTTGAAATGTGACAACTCTGCGAAAGTAGGGTTTGGGGACTAATACACATTTTAAAGCAAAGTAATTTTTTGGCTGGACATACCCTTTAAGACAGGTGGAGGAGGAAAAAGTTTTTAAGCTGTCACGATTTTCTGGCAGACCTCGTTGGTGAAGTTGGCAGCAATTATTATTCTTATTAGGGTACACATGATAGAGATTACAGGTGTCCCAGAACTGAGTAGGGTAAGAGTGCTGAAAATGGAGTCAAGAGCACTCTGGAAAAAGTCAGAGGTAGCAAGGGACATTAGTATAATCTTGATCACAGAAGACCAAGGCTGTACTGGTAGCAGTAGTAGCTGGCAAGAGGTGAAGACCAAGGCTGTACTGGGTAGCAGGAATAGCTGGCAGATATGGAGACCAAGGCTGTATTTGATAATGGAATCATTAGGAAGCACTAGGAGGCTGGGGCTGAAGCAGGAACATGATACAGGGGGAAGGCACGAAAAGCACAAGGAGAACAGGAGCCAAAGCACATCACAAGTAACAATGGGCACTTACCTGGTGAAGCGACCATCATATTTGGTTACTTCCTACATATGTGACATCAGGTACGCATGCACAAATGTGTACCTGTGTCACATAACTACCCGCGCCAACCAACCTGAGCGCTTCCCAGAGGCAGCAGTGTGGGGGTTCCTAGAAGTTCGTCTCGGACGTCTCTATTGGCTAAAGAGAAAGATTGGGATGGGAGCCGTGGTGAGTCCTACACAAGCAGAGGGGTGCCAGCCAAAAAAATAGCTCATGGTAAATGTTAGGCTTGCAGTTCGTGGTGTGAACATTGCACTAAAATGTCCTTTAGTGTGAACAAGCCCTTAGGGTTATCAATCCATGGGGGAAACACATTGTTTACTTTACTTTTTAGATCATAACATGTAACCTTTTCACTTTATGCCAAATAATGTTACTATATGGGCCTTGAAATGTACATTGAAAGATGCAAATAGTTTAAATGGATTAAATTAAATACAAAACGGGATCAGGAGATAAATGAATTTGAAGTGTTAAAACAGATTGTGCAAGCTTTGTGGAGTTTTTACATACAAAACTAGAAAATATTTCAGCCCTGTTTTCTTTACAAGTTAATAGTATTATTTTTACATTGAGTGTGATAATAATTGACAATCTTATGGCTTTTCTTCAAAATTTTTGATGACTTCTTAATTCTTTAAATATTACATGAAAAACACATTGTCATGCTTTCTATATTGACAAATTAATTTTACAGTGAAATGGGGGTAAAAGTCAATTTGATCTTGATCTGTGATTTTGATCTATCTGAGAAAAAAGGTGACAATTTGCATAATTCATAAAAGTGAGAGATATTATTGGGGTGAAACAGGCAGACAGATGTTATTATCAACATTTATGACACGTTCATTGTGATTCTACAATATGATATAATATATATATATATATATTATATATAGAATACACACAATATATATATATATATATATATATATCAATATATATATATATATTATTGTGGCTTCAAGTCAAGCCCTTTCTGCTGTGTCCTTAATCCCCACCACTTATCTATGGTCATCCACCTGAATGTGGCCAAGGAATGGCCCTTTTCTCTAAAGTGCGTGCCACAGATTGTTCCCCATATTTGCTGTCCCTTACTGGGTCAGCCCTTGTGGACAGGGCCACGTGAATTGATGAGCGGTGATTCGCCACCTATCCCTTAAGGGCGTAGTGGTGTTGCCCACATAGTATAATCCACATGGGTATGTGATTAAGTATATAGCATCCGTGCTAAGAAATGACAATTTTATGTCTGATTTTAAATCTGCGCCCAGTATGGTGATGGGGAAAATCTGTTTCAAAACGCCATGTACCTGCAAGCCTGGCAACCTACACACTTATGGCATCCGTCTTTTTTGTGTGATAGCCAAGTAGTGGGTTTGTCAATGGTTTTTGGGGGCCCATGTCAGTTTTTTACAAGGGGGCATATTTATAAAAGGGCAAAAAGTCGCTCGCAAATAGTACCGCTTTCTTTCCCTGTTTTTCGCCATCAAAACTAGTTAACTCGATTTAAAAAGGTGCGTTACGAGTGGCAAAACTTGTCCGCACTTACACTAAACCTTCCGCTATGCCATACATGCCAAACGCATTTAAGCAGGTGTTTTACGAGCGAAAAAAAAAAAAAAATGGCGAGGGAGCGAAGGCCTAACGCGATTTATAAAAAAGCGAAGTGTGTTTGCCCTAAAATGAAGCAGAAATTATCATCACCAACTTGAAGGTAGCGAAAAGGCATCTTTTTACCATGTTTGGTATACATTTATTCGCCTTTTCTTAACATTTTTAGCTTGGACTTTAAATGAGTCTGCTATTTTGTCTTTCACGTGAAAGCACCCCCACTCCCTTTTTTCTTGGGGCTTTTTAGCGGTCGCAATGTAGGCTCATTTTTGCATTTCCTGTGAGGCCAATTGTTAGCATTCAGGGTGTGTGCTTTAGCTCTGCTTTTTGGTAGTGTTAAACAAATCATTCTGTCTGTTCGCTTTCGAATGTCTTTTACGTTTTAATAGGCATGTTGTCAACTTTATTATTTTTCTTTCTCTGTTTCTCCCAATTTTTGCTAATGAAATATAGTGCCAGAATGTTGAACAGCTGGCTAGCCGGAAACATGATTGGATGTGTTTTCACTTCTTTTGCTACAAATTTCACATAATTAAAAAACAGGAACAATAAAGTTTGATTGATAACAAACTATTTTAAACAAGCTGCTTAAACTTATCATTGTGGTTAAAGGGTATGTCTACCCCAAAAAAAAAGTTTTTATATAAGATTCCCCAAGGGCTCCCAGCCCCACCGCTATATTTGTTTCTTTAGAAAGCCCCCCAAACTCTACTTACCTCCCCTCTTTCCTCCGGCCGCGCTCCCACCCTCTGCTTGCGAGAAAATGCAAGCAGAGAGCGGGACCGGCGCCGCGTCTGTGATTGGCTGAGCGGCAGCCAATCACGGCCCGGCTGCCGGCAGCTCCCTTCGCGGAGGAAGAGGAGAGGTAAGTAAGAGTTTGGGGAGCTTTCTAAGATAAAAACATAGCGGTTGGGCTGGAGCCCAGGCGAATCTTATATATTACAGATTTTACGCTAGGGGAGGGAATCGGGAGAGGGAGGGAGAGGAGGGGGGAGGAGGGGGAAAGGGCTGCAGTACGCATGCCAACATTCTCCGCGGAGCCAGGTGAGGCAGAGTCCTATATGGACTCTGCTAGCCTCCTGGTGGGCAGTTTTTGGACTTTGGGGGGGGACTACAGGAGAACAGATGGAGCTGGGATGTGAGGTAAGGAATAAACACCGCTACACAATGGGCCAGTAGTGGGGGGGATTATAGTTTTGGGGGTGCACATGCCCTTTAAATTTTAATGCATTTCTTCTTCTTTCCATTTGCCTTTTTACATCAGAATTCACGCACGGGCGCAGATATATTTTTTTTACATTTATTTCCCAAGGTAACTCCCCTTAAACACAGTCCGCATCTGTTCAGTACCTTTACCTGATAATACTTATCCCAGTTGGAGCTGGGATGTGAGGTAGGATTAAACTACACTACATGGTGGGGCCAGTAGTTGGGGGATTATAGTTTTGGGGGTGACATGCCCTTTAAAAAAATGAGTGGGATGGAGCTACTTTTGTTTGGCTATGTTGTAATGGTTTTCGCAATGCAGTCATCTTGTAGATGTGTAAAGTTTTCGATGCCATACTTTTCACTCTTTATCGCGCCTGTATGCATTTTTTATACACACCATGAAAAGAAGTCCCAAAAGCATTGTTTTTTGCTGTGATGTTCGCCGTTATTAACTAGGCGAAAATGTAGACTTTTATAAATGCCCCAAGAGATTTTTAAGATTTCGACCCCTCCTATAGGCAAATAAGGGTTGGGAGTTTTGAACGGAAGTGGCTGTCTGTGTCATGTAGTGCCCAATGCTTACTCACACTTTTTTTGATTATCCCACTCATAGGAGAATATTGTATGAATGGGGATACTCTCCACTGTGGGTTTCCTTTACTCAAATGAGTGTTAAACCCTCCTCCATCATTCAATTTTAGTATGCCCTATTCTTTTGGTTCTCAACAAATTTCCGATCTTTATCTGACATAGTTTCAATTGTCAACCATCTTAGTCTGATCAAATTACAGATAAAAATTGATAAAGATTACACACCATGCTTCTGGTGTGATGGATATAACTCGCTTGCTGTGGGTAGGTGTTTTTGTCCGTAGGTTTGGTAAATAAGCTGGTATTAAAGCCAAAAGAGTCCTTGGTAATACTGAGATCAAGATAGTCCATTTCGGTTTATGTGTGATCATGGTGATTGTACTGCGAACAATAAGAATTTATTTGTCAACAAAACAACGCATTCATCCATGGCCCATCCCACAGAACACCACGATCGTCTTATAACGTCTATAGATTAGCATTTTGGACCCAAATTCTGGATAAATGTATTAGTCTCGAAAGCCTCCATAAATAAGTTGGCGAACAAAGGTCCAACTTTAGATCCCATGGCAGTCCCTATGCCTGGTTATAAAAGCTATCCCCAATGAAGTCGTTATTTTGTAAAGTAAATAACAAAAACTCCATCAGGAGTTCATAGGGGGCTCTATGGCCAGCTTGAATAAGAGCCTGTCTAACACGTATCAACTCCTTCAATCTGGGAATGATCGTATATAAACTTTGTACATCCAAGGTAAGTAATGTGGTATTGTGCAAGGGACCTTTATATTCTTTAAGATCTCTAATAGTTGTCTACTTTCCCGTAAATAGATCTCATACGGACAACAAGGGGCTGAAGATAGAAGTCAACGTTTCTTTTTACACTGGTGGGGCTCTCGTAATAGTATATTTTAGTATACACTTGGAAAAAAAAAAATAAAAAAAAAATAAAAATATATATATATATATATATATAATATATATATATATATATATATATAAGGTTTACAGCGCAGGCTACTATCTGAGTGACATTGTACTGTAATGTTTAGAGAAACATTTTTCTCTGCACCAACATTTAACTATTTAGAATTAGAATGTAGAAGAACTTGTTTAGTATGGCACGTTGCAATATGTGCATGTGTTGTCCTAGGGGCACTATTTAATTTTTTTACCAGACCACAATTTTTCCAGATTTTCAGAGAGATTCAATATGGCCAATACATCTAAAATCCATGTTAACCTGAAGTATATTGGGTTACGTTTGTTTTATACGATTTTAGGGTACTGCACACATTTCCAAATGTTTTTGGAAAACCCTTTGGTTAAGTTTGCACTCCCTCGTAGCACTAGCATCATGCCACTTTGTATGGGAACTTAAACTCATCTCAATCTGTGCTTCTTACCTTACACAATCCCAATGCAATACCAGACGTAATCTCGTTGACAGTAATTTGACAGTTCCCCCGTGTTTTTTTACTTAGAAATGTTTTCAATGGAGGCAAAATGCAGCAAGTGCAGTAAACTGAAAACAAGTCTGATACTAAACAAGTACCAACCACCTTTGTGACTTTTCAGAAGTAGTGAGAAGAGCTAATGCCCACTGAATCATTTTGTTATGTAAGACAGCTTAATTTCCTCAGGAATTTTGCAGCAAAGCTTTGGCTATATAGTGCAAAATTCACAAGGGTTGAACTTCCCCTTTTAAATTAATAATGTAACACACCATGGCTAATTTTCTGTATATAAAGATGACACATTTTTATGTGATTTATCCTTTGCTCGGTAGATTCACTATGCAATTCAATGTGGCATGTGCGGCTCTGGGTGTATTGCGAGCAGGCTTTCACCCCTGCATGGGTTTTAATGGCAGCTATTTGCTGGCGTACCAAAGTACACAGAAATGGGCACCGCAAGCTTTACTGAATCGTAGGTGTCTTTTGCCGGCGCAAGCAAAGGGCTAACGATATTAAACCTGCCCCTTTATTTTTCTCTGTCCATAGTTCTTAATATTCTTAAACCATTGACAATGTTAACGTTTTTCAACTTGTTCTTTCTCAGAACAGTACTTTTCTTATTTTAGACTTGTGTTTTATTTTAATATTCTTTATACAACCATTTAATTTAATGAAGACAAGGGTTTGGGGACTAATACACATTTTAAAGCAAAGTAATTTTTTGGCTGGACATTCCCTTTAAGACAGGTGGAGGAGGAAAAAAGTTTCTAAGCTGTCACGATTTTCTGGCAGAGCCTCGTTGGTGAAGTTGGCAGCAATTATTATTCTTATTTAGGGTACACACTGATAGAGATTACAGGTGTCCCAGAACTGAGTAGGGTAAGAGTGCTGAAAATGGAGTCAAGAGCACTCTGGAAAAAGTCAGAGGTGTAGCAAGGGACATTAGTAATAATCTTGATCACAGAAGACCAAGGCTGTACTGGTAGCAGTAGTAGCTGGCAGAGGTGAAGACCAAGGCTGTACTGGTAGCAGGAATAGCTGGCAGATATGGAGACCAAGGCTGTATTTGATAATGGAATCATTAGGAAGCAGGCTAGGAGGCTGGGGCTGAAGCAGGATACAATGATACAGGGGGAAGGCAACGAAAAGGCACAAGGAGAACAGGAGCCAAAGGCACATCACAAGTAACAATGGGCACTTACCTGGTGAAGCGACCATCATATTTAGGTTACTTCCTACATATGTGACATCAGGTACGCATGCACAAATGTGTACACTGTGTCACATAACTACCCGCGCGAGACCAACCTGAGCGCTTCCCAGAGGCAGCAGTGTGGGGGTTCCTAGAAGTTCGTCTCGGACGTCTCCTATTGGCTAAAGAGAAAGATTGGGATGGGAGCCGTGGTGAGTCCTGACACAAGCAGAGGGGTGCCAGCCAAGAAAAATAGCTCATGGTAAATAGTTAGGCTTGCAGTTCGTGGGTGTGAACATTGCACTAAAATGTCCTTTAGTGTGAACAATCCATTAGGGTTATCAATCCATGGGGGAAACTACATTGTTTACTTTACATTTTTATGATCATAAACATGTAACCTTTTCACTTTATGCCTAAATAATGTTACTATATAGGGCCTTGAAATGTACATTGAAAGATGCAAATAGTTTAAATGGATTAAATTTAAATACAAAACGGGATCAGGAGATAAATGAATTTGAAGTGTTAAAACAGATTGTGCAAGTCTTTGTGGAAGTTTTTACATACAAAACTAGAAAATAATTTCAGCCCTGTTTTCTTTACAAGTTAATAGTATTATTTTTACATTGAGTGTGATAATAATTGACAATCTTATGGCTTTTCTTCAAAATTTTTGATGACTTCTTAATTCTTTAAATATTACATGAAAACACATTGTCATGCTTTTATATTTACAGTGAAATTGAAGGAAGGGTAACAGTCAATTTGAATCTTGATCTGTGATTTTGATCTATCTGAGGAAAAAAGGTGACAATTTGCATAATCATAAAAGTGAGATATTATTGGTGTGAAACATGCAGACAGATGTTATTATCAACATAATATGACACGGTTCATTGTGATTCTACAATATGATATATATATATATATATATATATATATATATAATATACACCAATATATATATATATAATATAATATATATATATATATATATATATTATTGTGGGTCAAGTCAAGCCCTTTCTGCTGTGTCCTTAATCCCCACCACTTGATCTATGGTCATCCACCTGAATGTGGCCAGAATGGCCCTTTTCTCTAAAGTGGCGTGCCACAATTGTTCCCCATATTTGCTGTCCCTTACTGGTCAGCCCTTGTGGACAGGCCACGTGAATTGATGAGCGTGATTCGCCATCCTATCCCTTAAGGGCGTAGTGGTGTTGCCCACATAGTATAATCCACATGGGTATGTGATTAAGTATATAGCATCCGTGCTAAGAAATGACAATTTATGTCTGATTTTAAATCTGCGCCCAGTATGGTGATGGGGAAAATCTGTTCCAAACGCCATGTACCTGCAAGCCTGGCAACCTACACACTTATGGCATCCGTCTTTTTTGTGTGATCGCCAAGTAGTGGGTTTGTCAATGGTTTTAGTGGGCGCCATGTCAGTTTTTACAAGGGGGCATATTTATAAAAGGGCAAAAAGTCGCAAAAAGTATCCGCTTTCGCTTACCGCATGTTTTTTCGCCAAAAAGCTAGTTAACTCGATTTAAAAAGGTGGCGTTAACGAGTGGCAAAAACTTTTCCGCGACCTATCACTAAAACCCTTTTCGCCATACTTCGCTAAACATCGCAACGGTAATTTGAGCGAAAAGGGAGCGAAAAGGCATAACGCGATTTATAAAAAGCGGAAAGTGTGTTTTCGCCTAAAATGAAGCAGAATATTATCATCACCAACTTGAAGGTAGCGAAAAGGCATCTTTTTACCATGTTTGGTATACATTTATTTTAAATGCATTTTTCTTCCTTTCATTTGCCTTTTTACATCAGAATTCAGCCACATGGGCGCAGATTAATTTTTTTACATTTATTTCCCAAGGGTAACTCCCCTTAAACACAGTCCGCATCTGTTCAGTACCTTTACCTGATAATACATTATCCCAGTTGGAGCTGGGATGTGAGGTAAGGATTAAAATACACTACATGGTGGGGGCAATAGTTGGGGGATAATAGTTTTGGGGTTGACATGCCCTTTAAAGAAAATGAGTGGGGTGGAGCTACTTTTGTTGGCTATGTGTAATGGTTTTCGCAATGCAGTCATCTTGTAGATGTGTAAAGTTTTCGATGCCATACTTTTCACTCTTTATCGCGCCTGTATGCGTTTTTTATACACATAATGAAAAGAAGTCCCAAAAAGCATTGTTTTTGCTGTGATGTTTGCCGTTATTAACTAGGCGAAAAATGTAGACTTTTATAAATATGCCCCAAGGAGATTTTTAAGATTTCGACCCCTCCTTAGGCAAATAAGGGTTGGGAGTTTTGAACGGAAGTGAGCTGTTTGTGTTCAGTAGTGCCCAATGCTTACTCACACTTTTTTTGATTATCCCACTCATAGGAGAATATTGTAATGAATGGGGGATACTCTCCACTGTGGGTTTCCTTTTACTCAAATCAGTGTTAAACCCTCCTCCATCATTCAATTTTAGTAGTGCCCTATTCTTTTGGTTCTCAACAAATTTCCGATCTTATCTGACATAGTTTTCAATTGTTCAACCATCTTAGTCTGATCAGAATTAACAGATAAAAATTGATAAAAGATTACACCATGCTTCTGGTGTGATGGATGATAACTCGCTGCGTGGAGTAGGGTGTTTTTGTCCGTAGGTTTGGTAAATAAGCTGGTATTAAAGCCAAAAGAGTCCTTGGTAATACTGAGATCAAGATAGTCCATTTCGGTTTCATGTGTGATCATGGTGAATTGTACTGCAGAACAATAAGAATTTAATTTGTCAACAAAAACAACGCATTCATCCTTAGGCCTATCCCACAGAACAAACAGATCGTCTATATAACGTTATAGATTAGCAATTTGGACCCAAATTCTGGATAAATGTATTTAGTGAGGAATATTCACTCTGTATTCACTATAGAGAATCCTAGTCCTTATAGTGGGGACTGTAATAATATGAAGGGTATAAATGAGGAATATTCACTCTGTATACACTATAGAGAATCCTAGTCCTTATAGCGGGGACTGTAATAATATGAAGGGTATAATGAGGAATATTCACTCTTATCACTATAGAGAATCCTAGTCCTTATAGAGGGGACTGTAAATATGAAGGGTATAAATGAGGAAATATTCCTGATACATATAGAGAATCCTAGTCCTTATAGCAGGGACTGTAATAATATGAAGGGTATAAATGAGGGATATTCACTCTGTATTCACTATAGAGAACCCTAGTCCTTATAGCGGGGACTGTACTAATATGAAGGGTATAAATGAGGAATATTCACTCTGTATAAGCTATAGAGAATCCTAGTCCTTATAGCAGTGACTGCAATAATATGAAGGGTATAAATGAGGAATATTCACTCTGTATTCACTATAGAGAATCCTGGTCCTTATAGCAGGGGCTGTAATAATATGAAGGGTATAAATGAGGAATATTCACTCTGTATACACTATAGAGAATCCTAGTCCTTATAGCAGGGACTGTAATAATATGAAGGGTATAAATGAGGAATATTCACTCTGTATACACTATAGAGAATCCTAGTCCTTATAGCAGGGACTGTAATAATATGAGGGTATAAATGAGGATATTCACTCTGTATACACTATAGAGAATCCTAATCCTTATAGCAGGGACTGTAATAATATGAAGGGTATATATTAGGAATATTCACTCTGTATTCACTATAGAGAATCCTAGTCCTATAGCAGGGACTGTAATAATTGAAGGTGTGTAAATGAGGAAGGAATTCACTCGTATTCACTATAGAGAATCCTAGTCCTATAGTGGGGACTGTAATAATAATGAAGGGTATAAATGAGGAATATTCCCTCTGTATAACTATAGAGAATCCTAGTCCTTATAGCGGGGACTGTAATAATATGAAGGGTATAAATGAGGAATATTCACTCCGTATCACTATAGAGAATCCTAGTCCTTATAGCATGGACTGTAATAATATGAAGGGTATAATGGGGATATTCACTTCGTATACACTATAGAGAATCCTAGTCCTTATAGCGGGACTGTAATAATATGAAGGGTATAAAATGAGGGATATTCACTCTGTATACACTATAGAGAATCCTAGTCCTTATAGCGGGGACTGTAATAATATGAAGGGTATAATGAGGAATATTCACTCTGTATTCACTATAGAGAATCCTAGTCCTTATAGCAGGGACTGTAATAATATGAAGGGTATAAATGAGGAATATTCACTCTGTATACACTATAGAGAATCCTAGTCATAAGCGGGGACTGTAATAATATGAAGGGTATAAATGAGGAATATTCACTCTGTATACACTATAGAGAATCCTAGTCCTTATAGCGGGGACTGTAATAATATGAAGGGTATAAATGAGGAATATTCACTCTGTATACACTTAGAGAATCCTAGTCCTATAGCAGGGACTGTAATAATATGAAGGGTATAAATGAGGAATATTCACTCTGTATACACTATAGAGAATCCTAGTCCTTATAGCAGGGACTGTAATATATGAAGGGTATAAATGAGGAATATTCACTCTGTATACACTATAGAGAATCCTAATCCTTATAGCAGGGACTGTAATAATATGAAGGGTATAATAGGAATATTCACTCTGTATAACTATAGAGAATCCTAGTCCTTATAGCAGGGACTTGAATAATATGAAGGGTGTAAATGAGGAATATTCACTCTGTATCACTATAGAGAATCCTAGTCCTTATAGCGGGACTGTAATAATATGAAGGGTATAAGAGGAATATTTCACTCTGTATACACTATAGAGAATCCTAGTCCTTATAGCGGGACTGTAATAATATGAAGGGTATAAATGAGGAATATCACTCTGTATACACTATAGGAATCCTAGTCCTTATGGCAGGGACGTAATAATATGAGGGTGTAAATGAGGAATATTCACTTGTATACACTATAGAGAATCCTAGTCCTTATAGCAGGGGCTGTAATAATATGAGGTATAAATGAGGAATATTCACTCTGTATACACTATAGAGAATCCTAGTCCTTATAGCAGGGACTGTAATAATATGAGGGTTAAATGAGGAATATTCAATGTATACAATATAGAGAATCCTAGTCCTTATAGCAGGGACTGTAATAATATGCAGGGTGTAAATGAGGAATATTCACTCTGTATCACTATAGAGAATCCTAGTCCTTATAGCGGGAACTGATAAATATGAAGGTTATAAATGAGGAATATTCACTCTGTATACACTATAGAGAATCCTAGTCCTTATAGCAGGGACTGTAATAATATGAAGGGTATAAATGAGGAATATTCACTCATAGAGAATCCTAGTCCTTATAGCGGGGACTGTAATAATATGAAGGGTATAAATGAGGAATATTCACTCTGTATTCACTATAGAGAATCCTAGTCCTTATAGCAGGGACTGTAATAATATGAAGGTGTAAGTGAGGAATATTCACTCTGTATTCACTATAGAGAATCCTAGTCCTTATATATCATGTTGTATTCAATTAGATCAACTGGACTTGAAATGTAGTTCTTGAAGACGTTTCGCTAGTCATCCGACTGGCTTTCTCAATTCAGAATGACTTGTACAAGAATCTGTGGCAATTATGTACCCTGGAGAATCCCAATTAGCATATCACAGCCAGGTGTTTAGGGTGTGATTAGATAGTGGCTAAGAGGTGTTATAGGAACGCCCAGAGTAAGTGGTTTTAAAACAGCATTGTACATGGCAGACAGTTGGTGTCGAACCCCCCACCTCTATTTAGGCTTGGTTTCTTTATTTTCACATAAATGGCCTCCTTAACACCTCTCTTGAACCAGTCACGTTCCTTCGCCAGTATGTTAACATTACAATCTTCAAAGGTATGTCCTTTATCCTAAGATGAGATACACGGCTGAGTCCTGACCCGAGGAATTGGCTCTTCTGTGCTGGGCCATACGTTGATGCAGTTGCTGTTTGGTCTCCCCACATACAAATCAGAGCATTCTTCACTGCACTGCACCGCATATATGATGTCGCTTTCTTGTGTTTGGTATTGGGTCTTTTGGATGTACCAATTGCTGCCTCCGCGTGTTGCTCGGTTTAAAGCAGACAGGGATACGATGTTTTTTGAAAATCTTCTTAATTTCTCGGAGACCCCTGCTACATATGGGATGACCATGTTCTTCCTCCTGTCTTGCTTTTCCCCTTCACTGTGGTATTTGTGTTCTTTTCTTCCTTCTACCTCTTTTGACAAAGGCCCAGTCTGGATATCCACAAGTTTTAAGGGCTCCTCTGAGATTTTCATTTCTTTCCTTCGCCTCTGTGCTAGTGGGGATGTTCTCGGCTCTTGTTGCAGGGTTCTGATGACACCCAGCTTGTGATCTAAAGGGTGGTGGGAGTCAAACATCAAATACTGATCTGTGTGTGTTGGTTTTCTGTAAACCTCTACTTCCAGTTTACCATTTCCTTAACTTCTACCAAGCAGTCCAAGAAAGCCAGTGTTGTTTTGTACCTCTTCCCTTGTGAATTAATGTTTTGGTCTACCGCATTAATGTGTTCTGTGAAAGCTTGTACTTCCTTCTGGTGGATTTTAACCCAGGTGTCATCAACATATCTGAACCAGTGGCTGGGTGCTAAGCCCTTAAAGGTATTAAGCGCCTGTGTTTCTACCTCTTCCATGTAAAGGTTGGCCACAATAGGTGAAACTGGAGATCCCATAGCACATCCATGTTTTTGCTTATAGAACTTATCCCTGTATTTGAAATAGGTGGTATTCAGGCACAAGTCCAACAAGGAACATACCTGTTCTGGGTTGAGATCAGTTCTGCTGGTAAGAGTGCTGTCTTGGCCCAGCCGTTTTCTCACCATGTCAACAGGCTCCTTGGTGGGTATACAAGTGAAGAGAGATGTCACATCATAGGACACCATAGTTTCTTCTACACCGAGTACTATATCTTCAATCTTGTTGGTGAAATCCTGAGAGTTCTGGATGTGATGCTTAGAACTTCCCACCAAAGGTCCTAAGATGTTAGCTAGATATTTTGCCACCTTGTATGTACAATGCTGTTTTAACACCTTACTCTGGGCGTTCCTATAACACTTGGGATGGGCAATCTGGGAAGAAGCCACCCTACCCTTCCATCCCCCACTTCCCCTAGTAACCCTAGCAAAACTATTCCCCCTCAACTTCCCTGTCCACTTCCACCCACCCTCTATACTGGCCCCAGCAGTGCCTGCTGACAACCCAGATTTGCCTATCCCTGCAATGCTGCAAGCTGCACCCTTAGACTCTCCACCTCAGCTTCCAAATGGGCACCAACAACAACACCAACACAGTGACGCACAAACCTTGTTTAATTGCCCTTCTTGTTTCAATGTCCTTCTTTTTCTATGTCCTTGAGATCAAGGTCCTTAAGAGCAAGGGGCTTATACGTTCCACTCTAGTTCTTTTCACTCACAGGAAACTTCCTTTTGTTAAAGGAAACACAGGACCAACCACAGGACCAACCAATGTGAATCCTATTTAACTACTTGGCCCCATCCCCAACACCAATTAGTGCAAGAGCAGGAGAGAGGGAAAAAACCAAAACACTTATTAACCTTTTACAACCTGTGTTTGATTACAACAGGTGCAATACTAGAATATAGAAGCCCAGCGCCCCCCCTTTAACTGGAAGAAAGGAAGATTAATCTGCTTACTGCACACACAGTCCTTAACACAGCACAAACAATCCTTATTTTCAAACTTATTTCAAATTCACACACACACATACAACCAATGTCCTTCTTTTTCTATGTCTTGAGATCAAGGATTCCACTCTAGATCGTTTCACTCACAGGAAACTCCTTTGTTAGGTCCCCAAAAAAAAGGGGGGGGGACCATACAGGGACCCAATTCTGTATTGACAAAAAAATTGTGTATATTAGGTGGGGGGGTTCGACACCAACTGTCTGCCATGTACAATGCTGTTAACACCTTACTCTGGACGTTCCTTTAACACCTCTTAGCCACTATCTAATCACACCCTTAACACCTGACTGTGATATGCTAATTGGGATTTTCCAGGGTACATAATTGCCACAGATTCTGTACAAGTCATTCTGAATGAGAAAGCCAGTCGGATGACTAGCGAAACGTCTTCAAGAAATACATTTCAAGTCCAGTTGATCTAATTGAATACAACAGATATTCTTTATATACATTTACTGATGGTCATTTAAATGGTAATAGTGATAGTACACGCATAAATATACAAATTTCCTAAATGTAATATCATATACCCCCACCACATTGGTCTCCTAAATGCAATCTCCTATGGAGATATAAATATATTTTATATATTTATATAATATAAGGGATATACCACTCATGGGTCTTGTTACTTAACAAACTTTTATTAGTGCATCAATGCGTTTCGGCTACAGATTTGCTGCCTTAGGTAATGAAGTGAGAAGGACACCTCGGAATTAGCGTGTATGGAGGGGGCGGGTCCCTTGAGACCCCAGGGGACTGCCATCTCTGATACAAGGGAGGAGGAACTAAGGATCAGGAATGCTAGGCAGGTGGTAGTGGTAGGGGACTCCATTAAAAGGAAGGTAGATAGGGTAATCTGCCGCCAAGACCTTACATGCCGAACTGTGTGTTGCCTGCCTGTTGCTAGGGTTCGGCATGTGGTGGATCATGTAGACAGATTATTGGGTGGGGCCGGGTGTGACCCGGCATTCAATGACAATGACAAAGTTAGAGCAGGAGGTGAGGTCCTTAAACATGATTTCCGAGAGCTAGGGGCCAAGTTAAAAGCAAGGACCTCCAGGGTAGTAACATAGTAACATAGTAATTAAGGTTGAATAAAGACATTCGTCCATCAAGTCCAACCTATTTTTTTTTTTTTTTTTTTACCCTACCTAACAGTTGATCCAGAGGAAGGCAAAAAACCCCAGCTAAAAAAGGGGGGAAAAAATTCCTTCCTGACTCCAAACGGCAATCGGAAAGTATCCCTGGATCAACCAGATCTATATGCATTAATACCAGTAATTCTCAATATTTTTTAGTTTTAGAAACTTATCCAGGCCTTTTTTAAAGTTATTCAATGAACTTGCCATTACCACCTCCGCTGGAAGACAGTTCCACAGTTTCACCGTTCTCACTGTAAAGAAACCTCTCCTAACCTGAAGATGAAACTTCTTTTCTTCCAACCTTAAAGGATGTCCACGAGTCCTCTGATATGACCTATTAGTGAACAATGCACCAGAGAGTTCACTGTATGGGCCATTAATATATTTGTATAAGGTTATCATGTCCCCACGCAACCGCCGCTTCTCCAATGTAAACAGCCCTAACTTGTCTAATCTGCCTGCATATTCAAGCCCCTCCATTCCCCTTATTAATTTATTTGCCCTTCTCTGAACTGCCTCAATTTCCATGTCCCTTTTGTATATGGGATTCCAAAACTGCACCGCATATTCCAAATGTGGCCTTACCAGTGCCTTGTAAAGAGGGAGAATAATATTTTTCTCTCTTGATTCCATTCCCCTCTTTATACAAGACAATATCTTGCTAGCTCTAGCTGTTGCTACCTGGCATTGTTTGCTACAGCTAAGTCTGTTATCTACCAGAACCCCCAAATCTTTTTCCATTTCAGATGCATTTAACACAGAGTTATTTATGGTGTAGGTGGCACAGGGATTATTAAATCCCAAATGCATCACCTTACATTTATCAACATTGAATCTCATCTGCCATTCTGCTGCCCATTTTGATAATCTATCTAGGTCTGCTTGCAGCACTTGCACATCATTGGAAGTATCCAAAGCTCTGCATAATTTAGTGTCATCAGCAAACACAGAGACCTTGCTCTCAATGCCCCCTTCTAAGTCATTTATAAACAGATTAAACAGAAGCGGCCCCAGTACAGAACCCTGAGGAACTCCGCTTAGAACTTTAGCCCACATAGATGTAGCTCCATTAACCACCACTCTCTGTTTGCGGTCCAATAACCAGTTCTCTATCCATGAACAAATGTTTTCTTCAAGGCCAACAGTCCTCAGTTTATACATTAGTCGCCTATGTGGCACAGTATCAAAGGCTTTTGCAAAATCCAAATATACCACATCCACAGCTGTGCCTGAATCTAACTTCTTACTCACTTCTTCATAAAAACCAATTAAATTTGTCTGGCATGATCTATTTCTCATAAATCCAAGCTGACTACTACTAATAAGATGATCTCTGGAGACAAAGTCAAGGATACGATCCCTTAACAAAGTTTCCATCACCTTCCCTACCACTGATGTTAGGCTTACAGGTCTATAGTTACCAGGCTGTGAACGACTACCTTTTTTGAATATTGGTATTACATTGGCTTTTTTCCAATCAGCGGCACATCCCCAGACAAAGAGAATGAAAATATAGGACACAGTGGTCTGTTAGAAACTGAACTAAGCTCTTTTAAAATCCTAGGATGCACCATCTGGTCCTGGTGCTTTATTGATATTAACTTTGCCTAATTGATTCCGTACCATATCCTCTGTTATCCAATGTGAAAACTCTTCATTTCCTCCCTGCACATTGTTACAATCCCTACTGTAAGGATTCTCAACAGTAAAAACCGATGTAAAAAAACGGTTTAGCAGATTAGCCTTTTCGGCATCCTCTACAACCACCTCAGCTCCATTATTTAATGGTCCACATTCTCAGTCCTCATTTTTTTACCATTTATATACTTAAAAAACATTGGGGTTGGACTTGCTTGTTCGGCAATCCGTATTTCATTTTCATTTTAGCTAGTTTAATTGCTTTCTTGCACTCTTTATTACAACTTTTGAAGTCCCTGTAAGCCTGTTCTGTGCCTTCTGCTTTCAAAATTTTAAAAGCCCTTCTTTTTTTCCATTTCCCTTTTTACCTGAGCATTAAGTCATGCAGGGTGACCTAATTTTTTCTACATGTTTCCTAAAGGTACCGATTTGGAAATGTTATGTTTAATATCTCTTTAAAAGTGGTCCACATCTGCTCAGATCTTTACCTAGAAAACAGTTCCCCCGTCTATGAGCAGGAGCGATTCCTTTAAAAGCATAAAATTAGCTTTCCTAAAGTTAAAAGTTTTTGTTAAGCCAGTGCACTTTAGTTTTTCTGCCAACCTATATTAAATGACACTATATCATGGTACTTTCCCTAAGCTTCCCATTACCTTCATCTCCAAAATGAGTCTGGGTTATTAGATATCACCAGATCCAACAACGCATTCTTTCTAGTAGGAACTTCTACCACTGTGAAAGAAAATGCTCATATGGAAATTTAAGAACTTTATACCTTTTGAGGTGCTGGCAGTTCCATTACTCCAATCTATTTCAGGGTAGTTAAAATACCCCATAACCAGAACATGCCCCATACCAGCAGCCTTCGCCAACTGCATATGGAGATTCATTTCCACCTCTTCCCCGGCATTTGGCGGCTTATAACACATCCAACAATTAATTTACCCACCTTCTTGCTTCCTGTACACAGTTCCACCCATAATGTTCTGCGCCGCATGTTTGCTCCCCTCATCTATTCCATTTTTAAATTTGGCTTCAATTCCTGTTTAACATACATACATACTCCTCCTCCTTTCTTATTAACTGGTCATGTCTAAATAAGGAGTACCCTTCAATATTTACTGTCCAGTCGTGTGAATCATTAAAGCCATGATTCTGCTATACCAATTACATCATACCTTTCCTTTAACGCTATTATTTCAAGTTCGCCGGTTTTTCCAGCCAGACTCCTTGCATTTGTAAACATACATTTTAGATTATCAATTGATTTACTTCCATACATGGTCGTACATTCCTCCTTATCCTCTATGCTCCCCCCTCCTCCTTCTCCTCCCTCCGTTGTGTTACTAGCCCCCAGATCCCTAACTTCTCTATCTACCCCTGTGTAGTTAAACTTTCCCTCCCCCCCCATACCTAGTTTAAAATCTCCTCCAACCCCCTAGCCATCTTCTCCCCCAAAACAGTTGCACCATCACCATTGAGGTGCAATCCGTCACTACTAAAGAGCCTGTAGCCAACAGAAATGTCAGCCCAGTTCTCTAAAAACCCAAACCCCATCTCCTTACACCACTCTTTTAGCCACGCATTTATACTCCTGAGCTCCCGTTGCCTCCCTAACGTAGCACGTGGCTGCGGTAGTATTTCTGAAATCACTACCCTGGAGGTCCTTGCTTTTAACTTGGCCCCTAATTCTCGGAAATCATTTTTAAGGACCTCACCTCCACCTCTAACTTTGTCATTGGCACCAATGTGAACCAAGACCGCCGGGTCACTCCCAGCCCCACCCAATAATCTGTCTACACGATCCACCACATGTCGAACCCTAGCACCAGGCAGACAACACACTGTTCGGCATGCAGGGTCCTGGCGACAGATTACCCTATCTACCCTTCTAATAATAGAATTCCCTACCACTACCACCTGTCTATCCTTCCTAGCCCCCAGTTCTCCCTCCCTTGTATTGGAGATGGCCGTCCCCTGGGTGCTCAAGGGAAAGGCCCGCTCAATACATGCTGCTTCCGAGCCATCGTCTTCCACATCTTCACCTAAAATGGCAAATCTGTTGGGATCGACCAGCTGGGAAGAAGCCCCCCTATCCTTCCGTCCCCTACTTCCCCTGGTGACCCTTACAAATCTATCTTCCTTCTCCACCTTATCTGCCCCATCTCCACCCACCAGTTTACTGGCCCCTGCCAGTACCTGCATTTCCCCCAGGTTTGCCAAGTCCTGCAATGCTGCAAGTTTACCCCTTAGATTCTGTACCTCAGATTCCAGATGGGCAACCCACTCACATCTGACACATACATAGGTCCCCTGGGGCGGCTGCTCCAAGATCCCATACATGCGGCAGGATGCACATTGCGCGGCCCCAACAAAACTGTCCATACTAAACAGCAATACACAGCAGAGACACAGCAATACACAGCAGAGAAATAGTGTTGTTCTTAAACGCTTTCTTGTTTTAAACGCTTTAGTTTTTTAACGCTGTCAATTCTCTTAAAAACAGAAAAATCTCTTTAAAACAGGAAATCGCTCAGAGCAAATCGCTCATGGGAAGGCCTTAAATGAGGTTCAAAACCAACCAGAGCCAACAGGCCTCAGCCAATTTAAACCAATTAGTTACACCCCCATCCAATCAGAGAGAGAGAGAAAAAAAAAAAAAACCCTTTCCTTTGTCTCCTACCAGCCCCCGCTCCACAGGTAACAGTGTTTTTTAAACACAAGTGTTTTTTAAACACAAGTATTTGTTTTAGTAATCCAGTGCTTTGAGTTTACTCAAACAATTCCTACCACCTTATTCAAGCAGTAAGTAGTAAAAAAAAATAAAAATACACTAGTGATAGGGTTCGGCATGTGGTGGATCATGTAGACAGATTATTGGGTGGGGCTGGGTGTGACCCGGCATTCAATGACAATGACAAAGTTAGAGCAGGAGGTGAGGTCCTTAAACATGATTTCCGAGAGCTAGGGGCCAAGTTAAAAGCAAGGGCCTCCAGGGTAGTGTTTTCAGAAATACTACCGCAGCCACGTGCTAAGCCAGGGAGACAGTGGGAGCTTAGGAACATTAATGCATGGCTAAGAGGGTGGTGTAAGGAAAACGGTTTGGGTTTATTGAGAACCGGGCAGACATTGCTGTCGGCTACAGGCTCTTTAGTAGGGATGGGTTGCACCTCACTGATGGTGGTGCAGCTGTTTTAGGGGAGAAGATGGCTAGAGGGTTGGAGGAAATTTTAAACTAGGTTTGGGGGGGAGGGTATTAGCAGTCTCACTGGGATAGATAGCCCAGGAGGAAAGCAGGGTGTAGATAGGCCAGTGGCAGGCGGAAAGGGGGATGGGGCTAGCATAGAGGATAGGGAGGCATGTGTATTACAGTGTATGAATACATTACAGGATCATAATCTAAAATGTAGGTTTGCAAATGCAAGAAGCCTGGCAAAAAAAAGCTGGTTGAGTTTCTGCAAACAAGGAATGTTACAAGTTACTGGTATTGATACATAAAGTAGATTTGATCCAGGGAAATTTCTGATTGGCAATTGGAGTCAGGAAGGAATTTTTTCACCCTTCATGAATTTGGTGGGTTTTTTTTTCCTTCATCTGGATCAACAGTTAGGCAGGAAATGAGGATATTGCTGGATGGGTTGAACTGGATGGACATATGTCTTTATTCAACCTCAAATACTACGGTATACTAAATATTGAATATTCATTTAACCTCAAATCTGTTTAGATGATCTATCCCTTCCTCTTCTGTCATCCTACACATATTGGATGCCTTGCCCCATTACATTTGTGACATTCCCATCACTGCAAAAGATAAAATGTCTTGCTACAGGGCTGATATATCACTAACATGCTTTCATCCTAGATTTAAGGGATTTTGTAGTACAACCTACATATTATTATTATGGATTTATTTAACACCAACATCTTCCATAACGCTTTACAATTACATGGATACATTCACATCAGGCCCTGTCCCAAAAAGCTTAAAATCTAAGTACATCTTATTTGCCACATACAACCTGCATGTCTTTATTATTGTGTATATCAATATGATTGTGGGAAACATACAAACTCCTTGAAGATATGCCCAAGGTTGGATTTGAACTCAGGGCTTCAGCATTGCTAAGAAGCCACCATACGGCCCAGAAAATATATGGAATATTTTGAATGTCAGAAGACCAAGAATGTGAGTAGTTTTGCAATTAATATACATTATTCAGCAATCATATATATTTGGTTAGTCACTTTAAGCAAATAAGGGTAATAGTCAACCTCAATTACTATGTTACTATGTTACTATTTGTCCCACAGATATACAGTAAGTACCAATTATGGATTAGTCCATGTTTCTGGTTTCGATAATCCGTGGATCTAAAGGATTTTTTTTAACATTTTTTAAACTTATCATCAAAACATTGAATCTAAGAACATTTTACTTTTGAACATTAGATCGGAAAATAGTGTTTGAAAATTAAAAATTCAGTTATCGTAATCAAATATTTGAAAATTGCACTCAAAGGCTAAAAAAGTTTTGATTTAATTGGGTTTGAATCAGCTTTTTGAAACTCCAAAAAGGTTCAGTGTAACCGCTGTCGTAACAATCTCACCAGTTTAGTTCATCTGTACTACCTATGTTTTATCCACTTTTTATCAAAATATCATTCATTCTGATATAGACTCAGTGATAATATCTCTCCCAAAGTGGATTTTTTTTGGGGAACAAACCTAACAAACCCCCTGAGGTAATGTTTTCCAAAACTGTCACTTTTAAGTACAGGAAGATGCCCTCTGATAAAATGAACAATTTTATAACATTGTGGCTATATCGCAGTAATAATACAGTATTACCTGTTCAAAGTTTCTTACAGAGAGGCCTCATTAAGAGTAGAGATGGCAGAACTCATTTAAATACATTCTTCTGGCAGATACAGTATGCAGATTTTTGAAAATTCGAAAATCCACAATTGGAACCACTGAAGTCAATGGGAGTTAAAAAATCTGAAAACCTAAAATCAAAGTATAAATACCAATGGTAACTTACTGTAAATGGCTCAGGTACTTGGGAAATGGCCTGGGGAACATGTGTCAGTGCCCAAAATCATAGTATTTTCGAGATTTCTAGAGATTTTTACATTTGAAAATTCTCGATTGTTCAAAAACAGTTCTACGGTTCAGTCAGAAATCCACAAATTCCGAGATCTGGCAAATCCTTGAAATCTGTTTAAATTTGGTGTGCTATATATATTACTTTAAGCTTTGCTCCCCTTTGTTTGGAAACAAGGAGGTGTACAGTTGTGGTAACCTAACACTAAGAATGCTATTATGTCAGAAACACATCATTGCGGAATAATAAACTTGAAAATACAGTGCTGGAACAGAAAAGTTTTTTTTTTTTTTAAAAAGGGGGGGGATAAATAAATAAAGTATGTTCAATTACCATAATCCTTTAAATATGTCCATCATTTAAACTGTTTAGATGAAACCAAATAATATTTTTACCATAGACCTTGATATAAGTATGTATTATTTTTATTTGTTTGTTATCTGTGTATGTGGCAGTGATCATAATAGGATCCTTATAGTTCCTGTCTCTTGAGGAACCCCTAACAACCTCTCATGGAAACCTAGAGGTCCATTGACCCATTGTTGAGAAACTCTGGGTTAGTGTGTAAAAAAATGGCCCTTTTATTTTATTGATTTTCAATATAATCATGTTATTATATTTCACATAAAATATATAAAGATGGGATAGTATACATCCATTATTAAGTGCAACTAGTGACCAATTTAATTTAGTACACATAAAAAATAGAAGCCTAGGACACACCCCATTCAATTTGCTTACCGGTACATGTTTATTCCCTCTATGGTGCTGCTTTAATAGAGGGGATAAACATGTAAGCAAATTGAATGGGGTGTGCATTAGGCATCTATTTTGTATGTGTATTATATTTCACATGTTTTGTTCTTTAGTGTGCTTTATGTTTAGCAAGCCATCCAGGACCATTAGCTTTTGTACAACACCCCTACCAATTAAAATAATATTTGATCTGCAAATGAGACTCTTACACAATTAATTTGTTATATTTAAACAGATTTTTGATCTTAGAATTTATAATCTGATATATTTATACAAATCGTGCCTATACATATGGTGCTGTATTACATCTTTGATAAACAGAAAGCTGTAGTCAGAAAAGTAACACAATACAGTACAACATTGGGAATTCAAATCAATGTTATTCTAGATACATTCGCTCCTCCACATGTGTGTCTAATGCTTTCATCTTTTAGCTCTGATATGCTTTACAGTACATAGTTTTAATTAGCTAGTCTGCACTATGCTATGTAAATATTTCCACCCTGCAGTATGCAGCATGGGAGCAGTAATGATGCCGTTTTAAAGAAATTAAATGTTTGGCTGTTGTACAATGGGAATTCCAGCTATTCTCTTTTGGATCTCTCTTTGAATACTAACTACCTGTTTTTATATAGCAGAGGAATACATTGGCCATCAACAGAGCAGAACAAGGACAAGTTACACTCCTTTATTTTAGTAAAAATATTACTACAGCGAATGATCACATTCACAATAAGTAAATGGAATGCCCTTTGGGCATTATAAAAGTACTTTTCCACTTTCACATTCAGAGTTCATTTTTAATCAAACTCTATTACCCCATAAGCAATAATATATATATATATATATATATATACATTTCTGAAACAACTCAAAGCCAGTTTCCACAGTAAGGATATGTTTTCTATCTAAAAGAAATTGTTTTAAATTCTTATACATTTCTTGTTAAAAAGGCTAGGTTCAAAATACGAGGCTGCTAACATTGCGGGAAACATTATTGAATAGCGGTGTCCATTGATTTCAATGGCATCACTAGGCGATAACACAGCAAACAGTACGTTGCACGCAATGTACTGTATCGCAGCTCATAAGTGTGAATGGTACTGTGTTCACTGTTTAACAATTCACACTATATAAATGGATATCCAAACTGCTTTGTATACTACCGCAGTGCTGGTAGGAGCACGGATCAATCTGTTTATAAGCCAGTTAGCGCAACTTTAAGTCTTAAGCTGGGTACACACAGTACAGTACTCTGCAAGATCCTGTCTGTCATCTTTCAAAGATCTGCATGCACACAGTCCCAAGCGTTCTCCCTATACACATCAAAGGGAGGATGCTCAGGACTGTGTGTTTCCCTTGGGCGCGGCAGACTCCCCTATAGGGAGTCTAGCGCGGCCTATGGAAATTTTTGGTCTTTCCCGAACGTTCGGCCAACATGATCGTTCGGCGGCCGCGCACTCGTTTGAAAAACAAAGGTACACACAATAGTGATAAAGCCCCGATACCGTTGGATCTAACGATATTGGAGCTTTATCATTGTGTAACCAGCTTTAGGGCCGGATGCGTGGGTTTCACAAATGACACTTGCAATTTAATATTGTGTTTGCACTAGATTTTGATGTCTGGTAATAGCTGCCATTAAAATCACGCTGTGAGTAAATCCCAAAAGGATCACACTTGCAAACACGATATTTAATTGCGAACGGGAGACTTACCCAGAGCGATAGCAGCTCACCCTCTGTCTCCTGCTGATGATGTCACTCTCTCCTGCACTAGCAACAAGTACTAAAGCTACAAGGAATATGTATATGTATCAAGCAAATAAAGTGCAACCTCTAGTGCCACTGCCAGGTAACAGTTTTTAAATTTTAATGCACCATGTTTCATCACACATATGTGACTTCCTCAAGAGTCTTTCCAGCCTTTTTGACCAGAAGTAAGATTTCTGGGGGGGGTCCCAGAGGTCCGTTCCACCTGCTATATGTATTTTTGAAAGTGGAAGTATTTGTATATCTGTTTACATTACCTGCTCACATATTTCAAATCATTGTTGTTTGTCATAACTTCTATCCACAATTTTAAGAACAATCAGGGGAATTTACTATTGTGAAGCTCTTGGTTCTTTAATATGGTGGTTGTGTCTCTTGGTAACTAAAGATGGACTAGAACTCGAACCCAAGATCGAATCGGATTTTACGCGCTCGAACAAACTTGGATTTTATGAAATTTTTGGATTTCAAACTTTTTGAGCTTTTGATGATTTGATGCAAATATAATGCAAATTGCAAAAATAAAGATTAAAGGGAAAGTTCAGTGCAAATACATTTATTTTTAAGAAAAAAGAGTAGTATTTTCCCATGCTAATGACCTTAACCTGCCCATTCAGCATTTTGTCTGTATATAAATAAATGCTTCCAATAATAACTTTCTGTATTCCGTTATCGTCCAGCCCAGAGCCTGGGTTTATTCAGTTGCTCAGTAGAGATCTGAGCATGTTTGACCCATCCTACAGCCAATCAGTAGAAATTTAAGTGGCCATACACATTAACCATAATTAATGAGTATCGGCAGTGTGTAGGGAAGGAAACTAGCCGACCACAATGCCAACAAATGACCCTCAGCATTATGGCCGGTAGAGAAAGACAGAAAATTTCTAATGGTCGGTACTTTAAGTAAAGGGAGCTGATACTAATGGTCCATATAAGACCACGTGGCCGACCAATCCCCATACCACATATGGGCGACCAGTCAGGTCCCCACCACATGTGTGGTGACAGATACCAATGATCTGTCTGCATAATGCATAAGGGATCACATGTGTATGGCCACCTTTACTGTTAGTAATATTCCACGTTAGTGTGCTTTCTATGAAAAAGAAAGACCATTACAGAACCTGAAATATCATCTCGCTAATGTCAACAGCAAGGAATAGCATGGGGTATAAATTCAATAATATGTAGAAAAACTAGGTATGCATCATATAAACTACGAATTTTAAAAATAATCTATTGAATATTCCCTTTAAAGACAGATTTTTTTATTTTTACCCACTTTGTTGGGGTAAACAACAATTAAGTGTTGCTCCTCCATGCTAGGCATTATTCCTTTTGTATAATAATGAGCATCCCTTTTTAAGAGATTCAATGAAAGATTAAGAGACAGATTCTAGAAATTTCTAATTTTCAGGGGAAAAAATTTGAATGACAATTGCGGAAGCTCGAAAGTAGTGTGCGTGTGAAGGAAGTTGCTTTATTTCAAGTTCTGGATATTTCTATCTGTTCCCCAGACTATTTCCCAGGTTCCAGAGCCATGTACAGTAAGTTGCCATTGCTATTTTACAATTATTTTATCTGGACTATTTGTCCCCATTGACTTTAATGGGTCAGATTTGGAACTTTCAAATGTCCGAACTTTTGGTAACAACCAAGCAAGCGCTGCCAAATGTACGACTCTAACATCAGTTAAAAACAGACACAATTACCATATTTAATAGGTTACATTGGCTGCATAGGGTTTTTTTAATATACACTTTATACCTTATTTAATAGCATTATTATAGTATTATTAAATAGACTGTGCCTATAGTCATACTGGGGTTTTGGTGCTCTTAAGTAATATATAGGAAAAAAGGCTCAACATGAAGCATTAAGGGCCCACACAACTTTCATCTCATCTCTTCAACCTTTTACATGTCTATCTCCTTATGTTCATTAACTTGTCTTTTTTAATTCTCTCTTTGCTGTACCTATTTTAAAATAATTTTCTCTATTTTTATGGATGACTGGACAGTGGGCCAACCAAGGGTTACTCCTGTATCCTTGTGAGCCTGTCTGACCAGACAGAGCCTCAAGCACAATCTCTACCTGACTGCAGTTAGCCTTTCTTTGCCTTTGAAATCATCCTGAATGTCTCCCCTCGGCTTATTATAGGGTCTGGGATGATCCCGATGCTTGAAGGAGCAGCTGAATAAAACACATAGCCCTGGGAAAACAAAAGCTGTACCCTGTAACATACAGAATCCTCTTGATTTCAGTGGGATAGGTTATTGCTGTCCTGCTCACTTATAGATCAGCCCAGAATGCAAGGGAAATAGAAAAAATGGGAGAAGTAACAAGATTTAACAAACATCTCTAAAGGATTGCTCCTTAATATTCAGGCTGCACAGAAAGGCATGCAGGGCACATCTGTGTATGAGGCTGTGTATGGCACTTTCTATGGGGCTGTGTATGAGGCTGTGTATGGGACTTTCTATGGGATTTTCTGTGGGGCTGTATATTGGACTTTCTATGGGGCTGTGTATTGGACTTTCTATGGGGCTGTGTATTGGACTTTCTATGGGGCTGTGTATGGGACTTTCTATGGGGCTGTGTATTGGACTTTCTATGGGGCTGTTTATGGGACTTTCTATGGGGCTGTTTATGGGACTTTCTATGGGGCTGTTTATGGGACTTTCTATGGGGCTGTGTATGGGACTTTCTATGGGGCAGTGTATGAAGCTATGTATGGGACTTTTATGGGGCTGTGTATGGGACTTTCTATGGGTCTGTGTATGGGACTTTCTATGGGAGTGTGTATTGGACTTTGTATGGGGCTGTGTAGGGGACTTTCTATGGGGCTGTGTATGGGACTTTCTGTGGGGCTGTGTATGGCACTCTCTATGGGGCTGTGTATAAGGCTTTCTATGGGGCTGTTTATGAGGCTTTTTATGGGACTGTGTATGAGGCTATGTATGGGACTTTTATGGGGCTGTGTATGGGACTTTCTATGGAGCTGTGATGGGACTTTCTATGGGGCTGTGTATGGGACTTTCTATGGGGCTCTATATGGGGCTTTCTATGGGGCTGTGTATGGGACTTTCTATGAGGCTGTGTATTGGACTTTCTGTGGGGCTGTGTATGGGACTTTCTATGGGGCTGTGTATTGGACTTTCTATGGGTCTGTGTATGGCACTTTCTATGGGGCTGTGTATGGGATTTTCTATGGGGCTGTGTATGGGAATTTTTATGGGGCTGTGTATTGGACTTTCTATGAGGCTGTGTATTGGACTTTCTATGAGGCTGTGTATTGGACTTTCTATTGGGCTGTGTGTGGGACTTTCTATGGGGCTTTTTATGGGACTTTTTATTGGACTGTGTATTAGAATTTCTATTGGTTCGTTAATAGAAGTTCGGGTCCGGTCTTTTAAACAGTTGATCACTGCAGAGGTTGTGGGCTTGTGGCAGGCCCTACTACCGTTGAGCCCCCCCTCGGTCTGGGGAGTGGCGGTGGCAGTGGTTATGTCACTGGCACCTCGGATTATACTCAGATCAGCTTATACTCAAGTATAAAAGGTATATAAACATTTTGCTGTAAATATATAGAACACAAATGTCAATGTGCAATGTGCTAGAGAACATATAAATAGCAAAGCGTATACCATTTGCTTGTCATGAAATATATATTGTCAAGTCATATGTAAATACAATACAGAAAATGCTCTGTTTACAGCTGTGAGATTGTTGCTGCCTCCTCTTAAAGCTGTGCAAGCTTGTCACAGCTTGTACATGCACAGAGGAGTTAGCCTGGTAAGCAGCAGTATTATTATTAGCTGTGATGTAATACATCATGGATGTTATTGACTTCAGAGCCAGGGAGAATGCAGAGCGAGTAGCTCAGTTCAGGAACACTGGGGAGTTACGGTAATTATGATTTGAGAGTTTGGGGTTTTCCAAGGGGTGAGGAATGTAAGTATAAAGTTGTGGGGAAGGGTGGATGCGCCCTTTAATTTGCCTTTGTGTAACTGCAGAAGAGTGTAAATAGAGGAATTCTAGCAGAAACACAATGTAGTAAGTAGCAAAACACTGAAAATGCTATTTTTCCCATACATTTTCCTTTGTGTGCTACCCTTAATTCAAATGTAATACAACAGAACAGTTTCTGTCTGACTAGTCAGAACGCAGAAGACAGGGCTAAATAGTAACATGTTATATAGAAAAGTAACAAAAATAAACAAGATCAAAAGGGTTGTTTTTATTGTTGTGGTTGTAAATGACAAGGCCTCCTCCAAATATGATTATCAAATGTTGACTATATACAATAATATGTGGAAGGTAAAAAAACACTTTATTAACACTATATAATTAAAACAAGCTAGGCTTAGAGGCTTACTTAATTGAGACAGTGGCCCAGGTGCCCATGCCCCAGACCCTTCGCTTATTCACCAACCGGCAACATCAATATCACCCTTCATTAATTGCAGCATTATTGTATAGATGGATACACTCACCCGTCCATCCAGGTGGTCCAGATGCAGCCTGCCCCGGACCCTTTGCTATGTCCACATCCAAAATGAAGAATATCCTTACACACACCAAACGAGCCTCGGCGCACACTAGCAGAAAGAGCTACTTCGGTAGTAAAAGTATTGAAATATCTTTTATTGAGCCAAAATGTTAATGTAAACTCAGTGGTTCTTAATCATAGGCTGTCAACATCAAATGTTGACAGCTTATGTGGAAACTCTGAAAAACTTATTCTTAAGCAGGGTAGGCTTAAAGGATAACTGTATTGCCTCAATGCATTTTTTTAAAACTGCTTTCAAAAGAGTAAAGGTATGCAGCCCTCCCCATACATTTTTTTCCTGATTTCGAGCTCTCTCTGCCTTCAATTTGCAATGCTGTGAAGGGGGGGAAACAATTCTGTCTGCCTCTAACTGTCACTCAAAGCTAGCATACGAGAAATCACTCCTCCTCCCACCCTTGATCAGCTTGATTATGTAGGCTGTCTCCTAGCAACCGAACAGTTCAAGTTTGTTTGGCTGGCAGAGGAGGAGGAGAGAGGTTGTAACAGACATTCCCACCAGCCAATGACAAGTGATATGTTAATCATGGCCATGGGCCGTCTAGGAGGCGGGCTTTTAGCACTCATCTTTGCTGTGTAATATCTAAGGGAGGGCAGTGTGGACATGTAATGGGGGTAAAGTTATTTTTTTGATATTGTTGTCCTTTAAAGCCAAAGGGATATAGGGAAATGTACCCGAAATTCCTTTCTAGTCCCCTGGAAAGTAAAGTCGTTCATAGCAAATAAGTAATTTAGTGAATTAATGACCTTATTAAGCACCATAATTGTGGCATATACTGAACGAGTTTCCAAAGCAAACCCCAGTCTACCTCATTTAATTCTTTCTTAATTTCCCAAAGCATAACATGTAATTAAATACCTCACCAAGGGTAGTATAATTGTGCTTAGACAGAAAATGTTTACTTTTAAAGGACACGGTTGATTTAGGGTGTTGTGTTTTTCTGAAAAATAAAAACCAATGACAGTATTATAAACCTATGCAGAATACTGCCAAAAGAAACAAATATAAAATAAAATTGTATTTCAAAGACTCTGCAAGTCTTTCCTCTTGGGGAAAGGATTGTAAGATTATGTCATTTTATTTTAACCAGCGTTATAGATTTTAGAAATTTAGAGTAGCTTTACATGACAACTTTTGAATAATGCTAATACTAACACTGATAAATGGTAAAACAGAAAAGGGAAATGCAGTTAGTAAACACTTAATTCAGTTGGATACTATCATTATTTATCCCAAACAAGAGGAGTGTTATTAAGAACCAAACAGCTGTGCAAAGTTGGGTACACACTGTCATCTTTCAAAGATGTGGTTACAGACAGTGCACAGTGTTTTCCTTATATTAAGGATAGAAAGAAGGTCCGTGACTGCCACCCTCCCTTCAGCCACAGTCAACTAAGAATAATTTAGTACAGGGGGCCCTTGCTTGACAAAGGCCCTTGGGATGAAACGGGCTGTATTTGCTTTGCACACTTTAATAAATATGGGATCACCCTAACTGACTTGTTTTGTGAATTCCAATCGCTAGTCCACCTGCCCCCATGCATCTTACCAGCAAGTCCACTAGCTAGCTTTGCTTCTTCAGTTACTGTATTTGTTTTGGGTGGAAGATGCAATACATTTTCCCTTAGACAATTCTTTTTTTATTACAAAATATTTTGCTCACAGGTCCATATTGCCAGCTTTCTAAGCTATTTGTACACTTTTAATATTCCATTAGCCCTAATTAGACTATTATTTGAAATAAAGCATACTTGTTGGTAATTGACCACAATACATTTTGCCACTGAAATATTTCATGAAATTGTCATTAAAACAAAAATGATTAGTTTTGTTCTTTTATATCTGAAATAACTAATCATGGATATTTTATTTTAAAAATTGATGTTCCACTTCTCAGTCACCATTTGTCAGTGTGCCAAAGTAGTGAGACAGACAGTATTGTATATTGTGTGCAAGTATTTTTTGATTCTCTGGAAACCAACTGCAATATGGAACCACCATTAGTGGAAAGTATTCTGAATGCTGTCATTCTCTGCCAAACTGTTACCCACAACTCTGTATAGTGAGTGCCTCAGTGCTCATAGAGTTACTCTACAGGGTGGAGAAATGCCCAAAGCAAATTTTTCCGCTTGCATCCTGAACACAAACTAGAAACATTAGAAAAGATGCAGTAATTGCTACTATTCCCAATGTAATATCGGGTTAGCGTGGGCTTAAATTTTTTTTTGAGGTCTGTGCCCTTTTTAATAGTTTTGGAAGATTGCACAGTACACCAGATGCAATACTGTTTTGGTTATGTTCTGCTCCATAGACTAGTACAAAACATAATGGGAGAAATGCAATACTTTCCTCTGCGCTCCTCTTACCTTGCAGATTGTCGTGATGCAGCATTTACAATATTTACTGCATCGAGGGATTCTTAAGGGTAAGGAGCATTGGTCTATTGCCACCATTAAAAAGTTTTCACACTACAAATAGGGTGCAAAACGTAAAGAACTAGTTAAACCCAACCCATCCCCTTTAATGTTTACAGCTGCAATTTAAATCTGTTGCAAGTGCATTTGTAAAACAGCAAGTCAAGTTTATGATTTATTAAAAAAGGAACAATAGTAATCAAACTCTAAAACATTTTATTTACGTGCCTTTTTTTACTACACTAGAAATGGCTGAACTATATAAAGTTTTTGAACTTTCGAACTAAAAGTAAAAGTTCGAATTCGGACCCATTAAAGTCAATGGGGGACTGAAAGTTCGAAAAGTCCAGCTAAACTAAAAATGGTAACTTACTGTAAATGGCTGAGGCACCTGGAAAATGGTCTGGGGAACATGTCACTATCCCCAAAACTTGTTAAAACACTTCTTAAAGGATAACTGTATTGCCTCAATGCATTTTTTTTAAACTGCTTTCAAAAGAGTAAAAGTATGCAGCCCTCCCCATAAATTTTTTTACCTGATTTCAAGCTTCTCTCTGCCTTCAATTAGCCATGCTGTGAAGAGGACACAACAATTCTGTCTGCCTCTGTCACTCAAAGCTAGCATGCGAGAAAACACTCCTCCTCCCACCCTTGATCAGCTTGATTATGTACGCTGTATCCTAGCAACCAAACAGTTCAAGTTTGTTTGACTGGCAGAGGAGGAGGAGAGAGGTTGTAACAGACATTGCCACCAGCCAATGACAATAAAAATCATGGCCCTGGGCGGTCTAGGAGGTGGGCTTTTAGCACTCATCTTTGCTGTGTGATATCTATGGGAGGGTAGCACGGCTGTAAATGAGAGTAAGCAATTTCAGCTGCTGGAAGTGTGGACATGTTATGGGGGTTGATATTGTCCTTTAAACAGGAGTGGGCAATTGTAGTATTTTTTGCAAGCTACATTTGAGGGTTATGGCCAACTCAAGTGTTACTGAACGATACTTTTGAGGGTTATCGAAAATAGACCCATAAATTTGAGGATTACTGAAATCAAACAATACTTTCGAGGATTATCAAAAACAAACTATATTTTCGAGGGTTAGCGAACGATACATTCTAGGGTTAGCGAAAACAATCCATACATTCGAGTTTTAACGAAAATGAACGATACTTTCGAGGGTTACTGAAAATCGAAGGCTACATTCGAGGGTTAGCGAAAACAATCCGTACATTCTAGGTTTAGTGAAAACAATCTGTACATTCTAGGGTTAGCGAAAACTATCCGTACATTCTAGGGTTAGCAAAAACAATCCGTACATTCTAGGGTTAGCAAACGGCCTGTAAATTCAATAAATATTGAATTTACGGTAATTGTTGAAAATACAGCCACGAGTCCGGAAAAACAAACGAGTTCGAATAGTTTAAGTTCGTCCGAACTCATGAAGTTCGAGTTTGGTTTTGGGCCCATCTCTTCTAATGACATCTTGACATTCAGATCTGTAATTATATCATATTTTTTCTTTCTTTCTTTTACTTTTAAATCTGTCCATCAAGCTGATTGTTCAGCCTGCGGAACCCGACTGCTGTGATCCAAAACTTTACTTTTTTTTTGAATCTCTGTTCCTGTAGATGTTAGAACATTTATGAGTATGTGGATAATAAGAATAGTTATGGCCATGATCCCTTTGCACAAAAAACATTCAAGATTTCTATGCTATCCATGATAAAAGACATTGGATGTACATTTTAAATGTGAGTTGAGGAGAGCTCTAAGATGACCATGGATTGATAAATAATTAATCAATCGTAGCAGGGTGGCAGTTTGAAATGTAAATGTGATGGATGAAGGTGCAGTGCTGTCATCAGCAGAAAATGATGTGACTTGAATTAATAACTTCTTGTACCTGCTGACTGGCAAAATCATGGACATAAAGACAAAGAGAAACTGTCAGATAGCTGCCCAACAAACCCTAATTATTGCCTTTGACCCTGCAATTCACTTTCATGTGTCTCTCCCAGAAGAGATGTCTTAAAAAATCTGATGAGAGATCTTGGGAAGCACCAGCAGGAATTGTAGAAGGGAGGCATCTGCAGAAATTTTACCTGACAGAGCTGCAGGCTACTAACACCTTTTTTATGTTACACAGCTTCTTAAAAAAAAACTCTCTCTTCTTCTTGTGCTTTCTTCCCCTAGTCTCAGGAGTCATCTGTGCAAGTGGCTCTATGACTCTGAACTTGACAACAGCTGCATGCTAAGGAACCTAAAGTGAGATTGGCACTTTTAGCGCATATGCAGGTGAGAAAAACACATTTCATATATCAATCAAAAATATCTTTTTTTCTCTCTCTTTTTTCACAACTAGTAAGAAATAGTGCTGATCATAACGGCATTGATCTAAACTTTTTATTTACCTTTACATGTGACACCTAGTACATTTCTAGGTCCCTTAGATCGTCCTGGCTTCTTTATAAGCAACAGAGGGACAGTGTTCTATGCATTAAAATGAGCCATTCATATACTACAGGAAAAATGGACTGCTGTTGCCTCAATACGTATACCCTATAACAAGATTTCTTATTAAACACATTTTGTATTTCAGCAGGTAAAGCAGGTAAAGTACAAAAAGCTAACAGTTAGTTAGTTATAGGCTAATTTGAAAAGATTTTAGAACCAGCAAAGTAAAATAATAAAATATACAACCAATTAACAATAAAAAAATACAGCAGACAGACTTAATTGTGCCTGGCATTATGTTGTTATCTGGCTTTCATAAAACCAAGGAAGACACCTAATTAACTGCTACCTGTATTTTTTACCTTTACCTGTATTTATGGAAATGCACTATAAATGGCAGATGGCATACCATGCAAACTTGAGGATAAGGGAAGAGATGGTGCAGGCAAGCAAAGGGGAGGAAACTTTACTTTGAAGTAAATTTGGTTACTATGTTTTATGCTTGTGAAGGTTCTCATTCATCCAGGTTATGGTATATCTGTTGTATTCAATTAGATCAACTAACTAAACTAAATTTTCCTCCCAAAATGATATAAAATAAGTTTATCCCACAATTGGTTTTAGCTGTTTAATTTAATGCATTTCAAAGCATGTCCGCATCTACATTATACATATTAAACAAATGCATACAATGTCAGAAAATTAACACACAATAATGCTTTACATAATTTCAATCAAATCGATTTAATGCTTTATTGTGAGTTAATTACCCGATTATGGGGCTGACTACATTGTCTTCATGTGTTAAATATGTTTCTATTACCAAGATGCTGATATGTGATGCTTTGATCTCTTTGGTATTTTATTGCATGCTTACTGTTTGATTGAATTATGTTTCATTAAACCCCCAAAGTGAGTTTTTATAGGCTCCCCAAAGTGCACAAAGAAGGGAACCTAGACAGACCCATTATCTCAGGTATTGAAACACCTATAGAAAACATCTCTGGTTGGAAACTATACTGGAACATCTGGTACAAAATACATCTAGTTATATTCAGTATACTACACATCTCCTAACCTACAAAGTATGTGGAAGCTCTCTATATCAACATTCCCCATAATGATGGTATTTCAGCTTGTCTGGGGTATCTACAGAAACTGGACATACCCACAATACTAATTGCCAAATTAATGGAATTTATACTCAACAATCCTTTTAATCAGGATTTATACCTATGCAAATAGACAAACAAATATGACAAACGTAGAAGAAAAATTCCTTTCAACATGCCCCATCAGACCCAAGGCCTATTTTCTCTATATAGGAAAGATCATCTGGACTGCAAGTAAAGAGGACCTACTGCAGTTCCACAAAAGATAAAATAATTTCCACCCCACATTTAAACTTAAAATGAACCATTCACCAACCAAAGTAAGCTTCCTAGACACCACAATACATATTAAAGAAAACATATTACACACTTCCATCTGTTGTAAGCCTACAGAATGACCCACATACCTCAGCAATGACACTTTTAATAAACACATAAAGAACTAGATTATCTACAGTCAGAGCGCAAGATATAACTGGATTTTCTCTGATAATAATATATAAAATATATAATACAGGGGAGGACTGGCCCAGTAGGCTGAGGGGCAAATGCCCCCTGAGCTGGTCTCCAATAAAAAATATGGGCTGCCAGATACATGCTTGAAAGGCACAGCACACGTCTCTAGCTCTAACATGTGCAAGGAACAGGAAACTCTTCCTCCTACTTCAGATCGTTTATGGGTCAGCCCTCCAGTTCATTAGCATTATTAGTCAGCTCTCCAGTTCAATAGACAATGTCATAAGCCCTTCAGTTCATTAACCATTGTTTGCAGCCCTCCAGTTGATTAGCCAGTCTTGTCAACACTTGAGATTGTTAGCCAGTGTCATCAGCCCTCCAGTTCATTAGCCAATATTAAAAATGTTGTGATGTTCCGTGAAAGGGTCACTTGATTGTATTTTTACCCTGGCTAAAAGGTCTTAGTCCTCCCCTGATATAATAGTATAGTACATTAGTATATATAATATAGTACTTTAGCATAGAGCACCAATAACAATCCAAACTAATGAACGTTCAGTATAAAGTACAATACATTTCTATAGCACTTTTCTCCCATGGGACTCAAATATATACGGAACGATCATTCCATTGTATGGCCGCATCAGCAAACTCATGACCCAATTTCAACTGAATCGGATTGTGAGTTTGCGACCGTGGTCACATGTGTATGGGTACCACCTTTTTCAACCATTTTAGTTAGCCAATAAAAGCTATTGCTTTACATCAATGAAGTCTTTGCATTAAAGGGCATGTCCACCCCCAAAACTATAATCCCCCCCACTACTGGCCCCATTGTGTAGTGTAGTTTAATCCTTACCTCACATACCAGCTCCATATGGTTCTCCTGTAGTCCCCCCCCAAAGTCCCAAAAACTTACCACCAGGAGGATAGCAGAGTCCATATAGGACTCTGCCTCCTATCTGGCCTCCAGGAGAAGTTTGACATGCGTACTGCAGCCCTTCTCCCCCTCCCTCCCCCTCCCTCTCCCTCCCGATTAGGATTCCCTCCCCCTAGTGTAAAACCCTTTTTACCTAACATTCCCCCTGTCCCCCCAGCCCCAACCGCTCTATTAGTATTATCAGAAAATGCCCAAAACATTACTTACCTTCCCTCTTTCCTCCGCCGCACTGAACTCCCGGCAGCCACATCTGTGATTGGCTGCCGCTCAGCCAGTCACAGACGCGACTGCCGGTCCCGCCCCTCTGCTTGCATTTTCTCTCAAGCAGAGGGCCTGGCAGCACGGCAGAGGAAAGAGGGAAGGTAAGTAATGTTTTGGGCATTTTCTGATGATACAAATAGAGCGGTTGGGGCTGGGGGGACAGGGGGAATGTTAGGTAAAATAAAACATAGAAGGGTGGACATACCCTTTAAATTAGCCGGTAATAAACATTTTATAGGTAATCATTCAGACTTTTCTTTTTAAGTATGTTTGCTTTTCCACTTATCCCCTGCATTGAGTTTTAAACAGGGTTATGGCAGTTTGAGTGCCTGGTGAATGTGTCTACTGTGAGTCTTCTGGCTCTTTGATAATCCATTCTTGTGATTTTCCTTACTGTAGTTTTTACACCACATCAGTTTATCTGATGTTATCCCGTGCCCTGTTGTACAAACAGACATTTTGAAACGGTTATGTTTACTTTGAATTTTGTCAATATTTACTACTTATCTTTTTGTTATCCTTTAAAATAAAAATGTTTCACCTTTTATACTTCTTTTTAATTTATCATTAAAGATCTAAACACCCTATTTGTACAAATCCATTGATCCTGATGCAGTATAATCTGCAACATCTAACTGCAAAGCTAGGTTAAAAAAAAAAAATTTGCTGGTACTGATGTTGTTCATTCAAATAAAATTTTGCCAATGCAGTGCAGTCTTCTATGCACAATCGGTGGTGTCGAATTAACGTTGTGGCTATTTTGGTCACAAATGACAATATTTAAACCCGGCCTATGTGTACACAGCCTAAGCAGCTTCTCACCACTGCAACACTGGCATTAAAAAAAGGCAGACACCTCTAAAGTCATGACTTACATGACTTTTGTATATTTTTGGGGCAGGTAGTAGGCAGAAATGCTTGAAATAATACCTCAAACTATAGATTGCCAGTCTGAACCAGCACTGCCCCCTGCTTTGGATAACATTGACCTGCATGGGCCTACAAATGCAGATGATCAATCAAATCAAAAAATGCTAAATGTTTGTTCTCCCCTGATCAAAGACTTATTTAAACTAAACTTGTACACTGTAATACTGTAAGATTCTTCTCTATCAGGGGCATACCTGAAGGGGCCCAGGGCTCCCCATGAGATTGGAGACTGGGCCCCTGACCCCCTCCTCCCTCCACGAAGATCTCTGTAAACTTGTGTTTTAAACAGCTGATCGCATGTATGTTTCCTTCATATGCGCGATCAGCTGTTTAAAACGGCAGGTGCCTGCAAAGATTATGGGCTTGTGGCGGGCCTTACTACCCTCCGGGTACCGCCGGTGGTAGCTATGCCACTGTCCTCTATTAAGTTACATTTAGTACATGTAAGTAATAGATTCTGTAACTAAGAAGGCTTCCATGTTGTAACCAGTACAATCCACAGCCCATAAAGTCTTTAAAAAATTACGCCCCTTAATCACTGTCACTGCAAGGGGTATTATCTATAGAAATGTCTGCACACCAATATGGAAGTCCCCAATAAGGCTTTGAAAAATAGGCTTATAACCCTGCAGCTTATTTTCCAGCCAGTGTGAATTGCTGGAAAATAAAGTCTACAAATGGCATTTTTATCTAATGATCTAGTCATTTTGCTTTGTTTTGTGATCATTTTTATACATCTGTACCAATCAAAAGGTCAGGAACAGAAGGTGGTTTTGCAGTTTTGTCCCTGGTACTGAGAACACTTAGCTGGGTATGCTTAGCTAAGGTGGATTATGCTAGCTGACAACTAGAAAACAGAGGTTAAAGGACAACTCCAACCTCATAAGAACATGTTTTAGAAAGAATAGCCTCTTTAAAATATGTTGATATATCATAGTTTGTCCTATGAACTCATTACTGTATGCCTGCTATGCTTCTGGATGCCTCATGGAAACTGAGCAATTTTGAAACCTGTACTGAGCCTGGGCATGCTCAGAAGAGGCAGACAGGGGATTAACATTCAATCATTGGCTGTGATGTCAACTGTCAAATCCATAACTGACTGTTGCTAACTGGAAGAACCAGGAAGTAGAAACGGGGAAACAGGACATTGTGCAGGATTTCAGGTTAGACTTATATATATCACATTTCAAACTATTACCGTTTAGGGTTTTGGGGGGTGATTTACCTGTATGTAAGTTTTCATTTTGTGGCTGGACTTGCCCTTTAATTTCATAAATCATCCAGCAGCCACAGGGAGAGGTGAGACACAGCTTGTTGTACGGTATGTTTGTGAATGTTCTCTGTGTATTGGGACAATGTAATCTGGAGACTTTAGTTCCCCTTTAAAGTGAAAATTCCTAGAGTTTTGGCTGAATTTTTCATTTTAAATGTAAATAATGCTCATAAGTATCTAAGAAATGACCTTGGCAAACATTCAACCATTAGCAGATGCAATCTGAAGAAGAGCTGATGCCACTTACCATACTTTGTTATTTTGCAGTATTTACTGGTTAATTAACTTTAAGGTTTCTTCACTTTTCTGCAATAGATATAAATATCATGTCACCATATGGCAGTAATTCCCAGTTAGTATTGCTTTCTACAGATTATGACAACAAGGATGGATTGTTTAACTGGACTTTTCTGGCAATTTGCTCTTGGGAGAAATTCTGTGGGTGTCTGGCAGCTTACTGTATGTTATATTTACTTAATTCCATGTTTTTTCCCCCCAACAAATAATTAGAGAAGCAATTAATTTGAAAATGCAAATTTGCTACAAGGCTTGATGGCTTAAAATCATTTACCCTCTGTATGGTTTCAAGGATTAGGTTTGCGAGGATAAAATCATGTTTTCTAGTGTCACATTTCCAAAGAGAAGCTAAATGCTTCAACAAATATTTACAGCAAATATTTACTGCTTCCCGTGTTTACTAAGCATGGAAATGAAGTTAGATGTGTCCTATACTGCCAGCAAATCTATGTTGTAAACTATGTAGAAGTGACTGGACCTGGGGAGATTTAACTGTCTATCAACAGTATAAATTAATCATATAAAAATAACACCGGAGCATATACATATATAATCTTCCATTAACAAACTGTACATCAGGATAAGGTAAAGACAAAGAGGTATCTGTCTGCAATCAAGTAGAAAGCGCATATCACAGGCCAATATTCAACATGACCATGATGTTAGCAACACCCTTCTATGTATATACTTATCATGCCTATCCTATTTTAAGGACTGCTCCTTTAGTCAGGATTTACTATGTCACTAAGTGGTACAGGTGGCTGAGAGGAAGTCAGAGAAAACAATTATTTTCTCCAAATTCTCTGTCCACTGAATCTACTCATGTGTATCAGATTTATCAAACAGAATTTGTATTAAAAAAAGAAAAGGGGTTAAGAAATTGTGACTCTTGACCAATCACTAATGCCAGCACCTTCTGCTGCTGCTGTGCATGGTAAAGGCATGGAGCAGCAGTAGACAGTCAAGAAAACAAGTCCTGATAAGTATATTTAGGAGTCACTAAGAAACTTTGGGGGAGATCCAATATAGCCGTTTTTCGTCTAAAACTCACATAAAAACCTTGTCGGTTAGCCGGAGCTGAGACATGGAGGAGGTAACAGTGGGGAGGGAGAAGGGGGGAATGCTGCACACAGATCTGACACCATGGTTAAACAGAGTCAGTGACAGATATAGGATTAAGGCAGCACAGAGTACATGAATTTAACTTTGCAAAGGGGCAATGTGTTTTTTTCACTATAGATGCCCTTTAATGTCGCGCTCCTTACCTTAGCCCGATCCCGCGATGCAATAACTGACGTAATCTCATTTACGTCAGTTATTGTATCGCGGGAATCAGGCAAAGGTAAGTAACGTGGCCCCCGGCTTTGGATCTCCCCCTTTTAATACTAGCAAGGTCTAGGCAAGGTTAAATTTTAGTTCGGGAGTGGACATGCCATTTAACCATTATCTTGCTAAATGTAATGCATCACATTAATTTAAATGAAATAAGCAACCTGAAAGCAACAAGCAAGCAATGCTAACAAACTATTGTGGGCCTGCTTCTGTACTCAATAGTGCTGGTGCTGTGAAGTGTTACTCCATCACCTGCTTTCTCTCGTACGATGCAAACTGTGAGGGAAAGTTGCCAATGAGGTGTAGGGTATATCAACGCTATTAAATAAACTAAATGAATGAATAGAATATGAGAATGTGTCTGCGTTACCACCTAAACAAGTGCTCAAACTGCTATAGTAAAACTAAACCCCACTGCTGAGCTGAATTAAGTTAATGTGTCTCAGGTGAAGTGAAGAATAGATAGAGTGTGTGAGGTAAATCACACAAGTAACTTACAATTAAACACTGCTGGCCCAGGTGCTCATGCCTCTCACCATTGTATTACTTGTCAATGGTGGAAAATAGTTTTAAACGTTCTAATTAAATACAGTAAAAATTGTAATGGTAACTTACTGTAAGTGGCCGTGGCACCTGGGAAATGGTCTGGGGAACATGTCTCTATCATCAAAACGCGTTTAAACACCAACCACAAACAATACATTTGAGGGTTATAGTCGAAACACTACATTCAAGGGTTATTGCCAAATTCAAGGGTTACCGAATAATACATTCGAGGGTTACCAAAGATACATTCAAGAGTTATGGCCCCATTTGAGGATTATTGCTGAAATGCTACATTAGAGGGTTATCACCGAAACACTACATTTGAGGGTTATCGCTGAAATTCTACATTCAAGGGTTACTGCTATATTTAAGGATTATGGTTAACAAATGTTACATTCGAGGGTTATTAATTCAAGAATCCAATAATTAGCGAATTTTGGATAATTAGCCAAAATATGTCTGCGAGTTAGGAAAACCCGAGAGCATCAGCACCCAAAGAAATAGTAGTAATAAACTACAAAAAATAGCAAAAATACATGTGTATCCAAATATGTATCTGCTCAAAAGGGAAGAAACCAAAGTCCAAGTCCAGCATTCAGAGGTCAAGGGACCAGCTTAAAGTGTAACAAGACTAGCAAGGCTCTGTTGTCAGGTGCCTTGTGACGTGTTACCCTTTTACCCGTTTCCCCCTCTATGATGCAAACTGTGGAGGAGAGCAGCCAATGTGGTGTGGGCTATGTCCAGAGGGGCCAAGCCTGCCAGGTTCCTCAATAATGGTGGCAAAGTGCAGTGAGCCTACTCTAACTCAATGATGCTCCTGTTCCCGAGCGAGCTCGTAAACCAGCTCACAGGGACAACAGATGCGAAGAGACTTCTGTCGAGGGATCCTTTTTCTGTAAGTACTAATAACACACTGTGGAAGCATCAGATGAAGATAAGAATAAAATGCAACATGGAATTTACCAACTGACCGCAAAGCAGACAAACCACCGTAGTCTGCATTACGGTCAGTAGGGATAGACAAAAAGCTTCTATTGGTCAGTACTTTACTTTACTACTTTACTAGTACTTTACTTTAAGTAACAGGAGCCAATACTATCGGTCCATGCCCACGCAGTATGGGAAACTGATTTTTCAAAATGGAAGAAAATATGTAGAATAATAAGGTATGCATAATAAAAAACATACTGGGAGATTCAAAAGTTCTTATCATTAAAAATGGTGCTAACTTTGCCCCAACCAATCAGATCTTTTTTAACATTTGAAAGCTAACATCTGATTGGTTGGGGCAAAATTACAGTAGCACCATTTTTAACGATAAGAACTTTTATCGAATAACCCTGTAAGAATTTCAAAAATAATGATATTTTCCACTGAACTTTCCCTTTAGTGGATTTTTTTTTTACCCCCTTTTGTTGAGGTATACAACAAGGAAGCATTGGGCACTCCATCCTGGGCATGATTCCTCTTGTATAATAATGAGTACCCCTTTTTAAGAGATTTTCAGGGTTATTTAATAAAAGTTCTTATGGCTAAAAATGGTGGTAATTTTGCCCCAACCAATCAGATGTTAGCTTGAATGCGGAAGCTCGAAAGCAGCCAGTGAGTGAAGGAAGTTACTTTATTTCAAGTTTTGGTTAGTCATTTGTGTTCCCCAGACCATTTCCCAGAGCCATGTTCAGTAAGTTACCATTACTGTTTTAACCTTATTTTATTTTAAACTTTTCTAGCTATTTTTTCCCCATTGACTTTAATGGGTCCTTTAATACCCTTTAATGCTATTAAACACCTGGTCCTAAACACGCACAAAGACTGTAATAGGAATGCAATATGAGATGCTATTGACTAACTGTATGGTCATAAGTGGGGAGGTAAGGAGCCATTGTGCCTCTCGGTACATTAAACTGTGAGTTTTTAAAACTTTTTCAGTAGTTCGCATATCCAAAATTGGACCTAATACTTACTGTATTTTTAAGGCAACGGTACTTACCTTCCATTGTTCCTTTGACGATCCTGTCTGGCCCATTGATTTTGTGATTGCTAGTCGATCACAAAAAATAATGGGTCAGGTGGTTATTAAAATGTTGCAAGGCTACCGGTAGGTTTAATTGGTGTGGTACCTTGAAGCCCTCCCTAAATGGACTAATGCACTACACCAGTGGTTCTGAAACATATTTAAAATGTGGTTTACTTGGCAAACCAGAATTTACTTGCAGTACACCTGAGTTTTAAATATTGCAATTATCCATATTTTATGCACTTTACATTATATTTTAATATCATTTACATTTAAATTTCTCTAAAGATTTATTGTTTACTATATTTTAATATCACGGCATGTATTTTTGTAGTAAGACATAACAAAAGTGAAAATTCTATTTGCTAAGGAAATTCAGTCGCACAACTGTCACGCAGCTGGTGCCTTAGCCATACATTATTACGATCGTAATTACGATCTTAAACCGACTGATACTTTGATAGACAGATGTACAATGTTTATTGTACTAAGATGTACCATAAATATTGTTCGACATTCATTTTGTTTTGTCATTAATGTCGAATGTCGTCTATTGTGAGGTTACATTACATTAACATTTAATCGGAACTTCAGAAAACACTACGATCATTTTACCAATCGACTTAAAAAAACTACTTTCCTGATCGCAATTACGATCGATTTTACGATCTAATGTCGCATGATAAGAATGGGAAAATGTACAATTTTTTGTCCAATCGATGGAAATGTCGGATTGTAAGTAGAGTTGTACATAAAATTGGCCTAATGTATGGTCACCTTAACTGTTGATCCAGAGGAAGGGGGGAAAAACTACCAGAATTATGAAGGAGGAAAAATCCCTTCCTGACTCCAACTCTATGGATCAAATCTATGTATCAATACCAGTAACTTGCAACATTCCTTGTTTTCAGAAACTCATCTAGCTTTTTTTTTTAAACTTTTCAATGAACCTGCCATCACAACATCCAATAGGAGACTTCCATAGTTTTACTGTTCTTACAGTGAAAAACCCATTCTGAACTACATTTCTTTTCTTTAAGGCTTAAGGGAGTTGAGTTCCGTGGTTCCTCTGACATGTTCTATTGGTGAAAAAGCCCCAGATAGTTTTTTGTATGGCCAGTTAATTTATTCATACAAAGTAATCATACCCCCCATACAATTAATTGTAACTTATCCAAACTGTCTATATATTCAAGCTCCCCCATTCCCTTTATTATTTTAGTTGCCCTTTTCTGAACCCTATCCATTTCCAAGATGTCCTTTTGGTACCCAGGATTCCAAAATTGCGCTGCATATTCCAAATGAGGCCTTACCAACGCTTTGTTAAGAGAGAGAATAACATTTTCCTCCCTTGAATCCATACCTCTCTCTATACAAGACAATACCATGCTGGCTCTGGCTGTTGCCACCTGGCACTGCTTGCTACCTTTAAGTTTATTATCTACTAAAACTCCAAGATCCTTTTCCAACAGGGATTTACTTAACACAGAGCCATTTATAGTATAAGCAGCACAAGAATTGTTAAGTCCAAAATGAATCACATTATATTTATCAACATTGAATCTCCTATGCAACTAAGCATCCCAATGTGACACTCTATCAAGATCCACCTGCAACTATTGCACATCCACAGAAGCTTTTAATGATCTACAACATTTTGTGTTGTCGGCTAACACAGAAAACTTGCTGACAATACCCCATCATACAAATTATTAATAAACAGATTAAATATAAGTGACCCCAACACAGAACCCTGCCCAACACAGAACCCTGCGGCACCCCACTTACAACTTTAGTCCATATTGATGAAGCCCCATTAACAACTACTCTTTGCATCCGATCCCTCAACCAATTTTCTATCTATGTAAAAATGTGCCACTCCAGCCCAACCAACCTTATCTCATACATTAGTCGCCTATGGGGGACTGTATCAAATTCCAAGTGTACTACATCTACTGCTATGCCTATGCTATGAGTCTAAATTCCTATTCACTACAAAGCCAAGCAAGTTAGTTTGACAAGATCTATTTCTCCTAAGTCCACGTTGATTACTACTTATAAGGTCAGTCCTTAAAACATACTCTAGAATATGTTCCCGTATCAGACTTTTCAGTAACTTCCCCTCCACTTAAGTTAAACTTACAGGTCTATAATTACCCGGCTGTGAATGGCTACCCTTTTTGAATATTGGAATTCTATCAGCTTTTTTCCAATCCAGAGGCACACATCCGGACATGAGGGAATCTGCAAAAATAAGAAACAATGGCCTAGATAAAACTGAACTTATCTCCCAAGGATGTATTTTATCAGGTCCAGGAGATTTTATTAATATTAAACCTATTTAGTTGTTTCTGCACCATATCCTCAGTTAACCAAAGTGCACTTGCACCTTTTATACCATTATTGCTACTATACTCTAGGATATCTGTACTTATCTCCATTATTTAATGGCGCCACATTTTCAGCCCTCATTTTCTTAATATTGGTAGGAAATGAAGAACATGTATTATAAATGGGAAAAAGGTATTATGTTCTTCTAGGAACATTTTTACATTTACTTTTAATGGATGCATCCTATCCATAAACATTGATGACTCCCCAACTGGATTGGTGTAAATGTAAAAAGATATATGAAGCAAACTTAAATATCTGACATGACTTAACAAGTAATTATTATTGCTGATTAGGTTCGTTTTGGCTTATAAAGATCAGCATGTGTTTAAGCTAAGTTCAATGGTGTAGGTGTGGGAATCAATGTGGGAGGAAACGCAGACAATTTACTTTAAGGGATGTGTGGGTAGCATTGTTGTTAAAAGAAATCCAACTCAAGCACAAATGCTAAAACTCCATTGTAAGGCTAGATCCTGAAAAGGGTTGCGGAGAAATTCAGAAAGGTTGCAATTTTGCTAACGTGTTCATCCTTTAATAATTGCAGAAATGGGACACAAAAGCACAAAAAGCTGCATTTATCTAAATGTATACAAAACATGTTTTTTTTTTTCAATAAAATGGTTGTGTGAATTTCAACTTTATTAACGTATTTTTTTAAAGCCTAATGTAAAATCTTTTCTCCTAGAACAATATATATTGTAAGATTTTTCTCTAGTAAGTTGCATTAGGTACATGTAAGTAATAAATTCTGTAACAGAGAAGGCTTCCATATTGTTGCCCACAGCCCATGTAGTCATTAAAGTCCATGCCCCCCCCACACACTCACACACACACATTGTCTCTATGTATTTTTTGATTCCCACACATACATAGTTGAACTGTTTGATGGGAAGCCACCCTATGAACTTCAGTATCAGAATTGCGGGTTCACTTTTGGAGGAGAGTGAGATGATCCGAGCTGCTGAGTTTAAGATAGACTGGAGAGGAGAGAGACAACAGGTTGGGAGTCCAAGTAGCAGAATGTTACAGTAGTCAAGACAGGAGATTATAAGATTACAATGTCACAGATCCCAGTGACATTGTTAATGAGATGATGAAAGGAAAGAGAGGAGTCAAAGATTACTCCAAGGCAGCGTGCAGATTCAACTGGGTTAATGACCATATTTGCAATAGAGATGAAGTAGGGTGGAAAATGATTAATTCCGTTTTAGATAGATTGAGTTTAAGGCGGCAGTGCGCCATTCAAGAAGAAATAGAGAGCAGACATTTAGAGATTTGGGATTGAACTTCAGGGGTTAGCGCGGTGGTGGACAAGTAAATTTGGGTATCAACAGTGAATAAGTGATACCTAAAGCCAAAAGAACTAATTATTTCCCCCAGAGACATACAGGCTCATTTACCCAGAGCTGCTACCGCTCTGGGTAAAAGTCCTGTTTGCGATTTAATATCGTGTTTGCAAATGTGGGTAAATCCCAGTAGGGATTTAGCCACTGCAAGATTTTAATGCCAGCTATCTGCTGGCATTAAAATCCTGCAGTAAAACGAGCGCAAAAGCGATATAAATCGCGAGCATCGGATGCGCAGGTGATTTTTGCATAACCCACGCTAATATGGAGCTAAAGTCGCGCTAACCGGTAGCGAACCAGTTAGCGTGACTTTAACTCCATATATTTGCCCAGCCAGTCTGGGTAAATGAGGCCCATAGTGTAGAGGGAGAACAGCAAGGGTCCTAAAATCGAGCCCTGATGGACCCCCAAACTAAGCGGAAATTGAGAGGAAGTCTTTTTAGCAAAATAGACAGAGAAAGATCTCTTAGAGAGATAAGAAGACAACCATGCTGCAGCTTGATTTCGGATGCCCAGAGAATTTAGAATTTGTATAAGAAGAGAAAGGTCCACAGTATCAAAGGCAGCCGATAGGTCCAGGAGAATTAAGACGAGAACTGGCCCTTGGCTTTGGCAGTTTGTAGGTCATATGAGACTTTGCAGAAAATTGAAATCCTAACTGTAATGGGTCCAATAGGTTATGAGCATGGAGGTATTTAGTAATGCATGCAAAGATGAGATGCTCTAAGAGTTTTGACATAAACGATAAAAGGGGGACAGGACGGTAATTCAAGAGGCAGGTAGGGTCTAGAGAGGGTTTTTTAAGAAGAGGTTTGACGCACGCATGTTTAAAGGCAGAAGGAAAAATCCCACAGGTCATGGAGGAATTCAAAATGTGAGCAGGGGAAAGGATTTTAGCACAATGTCTGAGTAAAGAGGGCATGGGGTCAAGAGTACACATTGTAAGTGGTGAGGACAACAAGAGGTTAAAGACTTAATGGGTGACAGGGGTGAAAGGTTCCAGAACTGCAGGTGGTAGGGAATGCAAAAGAAAGGGAGAGTTGTCCTAGGGTAAGGGGATTTGAGTGTAGATATCATCTACTTTAGTTCTAAAGTAGTTGGCAAAATCCTGAGGAGCGTTAATGGAATAAAGAGTCAGTAGACGAGGGCTGAAAGAGAGTGTTAAATAGCAAAAAAAGACGATGTGGGTTATTTTTGTTATTGTTTATTAGTGTGCTAAAGTAGGAGTGTTTAGCAATGTCTGAAAAGCTAAACCCTAGCTGCCTCCACTGAGCATGCTCAAGCTCATAACCACATCAGTAAATTGCTGAACCAATATAGACATTAACACACACTACCTCTTTGTTTCCTTGAGGCATCCAGGAGCATAGCAGGCATTAGCTAATGATTCCAGAGCACAAGGAAAGATATATCAACATATTTTAAACAGACTAATCTTTCTATAGTATGCCATTATGAGTGTGTTTGCGAATCTTCCCGTTTATCCAGGTCATGGTATATCTGTTGTATTCAGTTAATTCAACTGGACTTGTAATTTAGTTCTTGAAGACGTTTTGCTTGTCATTCGAATGGCTTTCTCAATTCAGAATGACTTGTACAAGAATCTGGTGGCAATATATACCCATGTACTGTAGGTCCCAATTAGTATATAGCACCTTGCTTTCATATGTTAATTGGGACTAGAGATGTCCGAAATTCCTAAAGTTAGGTTCATTTTTGAATTTTTGTACTTCAGCAAAAGTTTGATCGTTCGATAGAACGGACCCATTAAAGTCAATGGGGGGAAATAGTTCAAAAAGTTCAAATAAAATAAAGTTAAAATAGCAATGGTAACTCATTTTCAGGCTTCCACATTGAATTTTTGAGGGTTAACGAAATCGATCGCCACATTCGAGGGTTATCACCGAATTCGACGGTTAGCGAACGCTACATTCGAGGGCTATCGCCATATTCAGAGTTTACTGACTGCTACATTCGAGGGTTATTGCCGTTCCATAACCCTCGAATTTGGCCATAACCCTTCAAATGCAGCGTTCAGTAGCGCTTGAATATGGCGATAACACTTGAATGTACTGAGCGTCACATTCTAGGGTTATGGAGTGCTAAAGTCGAGGGTTATCGATTTGAAAATATGAGAATCCTCGAAATTTTAATAATTATCAAATATGCCCATGAGTTCAAGAAGTCTGAAAGTTCGTAGTTTGAAGAGTTCTAAAAAGTCCATATTCTTACAAAATTTGTCTCAAACTTTGAGTTCCAGTTCCAGTCCATCTCTAATTGGGACCTACCAGGGTTCTTATTGCCACAGATTCTTGTACAAGTTCTTCTGAATTGCAAAAGCTAGTGAGATGACTAGCAAAATGTCTCCGTTGATCTAACTGAATACAACAGACATTATAAGGGTGGAATTGTCCTTAACTTAAAAATAAAATGATGAATCACTTGTTTTAATATACCAAGCCAAATATATAAAAAAATATATACATATATAAAAATAAACAGGGTTATTCAATAACAGTTCTTATAGTTTAAAATGGTGCTAATTTTGCCCCAACCATTTAGATCTTATTTAACATTTGAAAGCTAACATCTGATTGGTTGGGGCAAAATTAGCACCATTTTAAACGAAAAGAACTTTTATTGAATAACCCCGAAAGTCTTTATCTACAGAAAGGTCTTCAGTAACTTTCACTTTAAATTTTCCTCTCTGTTCTCCTTTTAGTATAGTATTATAATATACTATATTATATATAGTATTAGAAATCCAAAAAGCTGCAATGGGAATTCCTGATTACACTGAGGTAGATAGAACTATGTGTGGGGATTTCTTAACTATTTGTATTTATTATTTCTACTATTTGATTAGAGAAACACTCCACAATGTACTAACACCTTCCAGAGACACACTGGCAGGTGAGATATTTGGCCACTTATGGGATTTCGCCACCGCCGCTCAGATGTGCCAATTTCTTAATGCATTAAAACACTTATCACCATTTTATAAATCTGATTGTGCAGTTACTGTGGCAATGTATGGCGATAAGCGAAGCGGCGCAAGACAGCGGTAATGATTTTATCGCCGCTGTACATATTGTGTTAAGTCTACTTTTAAAATGAAATTTAACAAACGTTAATAAACATGCCCCTTTGCCTTTACTTTGATTAATACAGCTGGCTTGCTGACTAAAGGGTGCTTGTAAAATGCATTTCTGTTTTAATGATTTTTGTAAAGCCTCCTGGGCATCGTTACATATTTCCCATGCTATTTCCCAGGTCCCTGTGCAATGTTTACATTATATTTCCTATTGATATAAGACTATAAATTATATCAATAAACCATGTGTATTGTGGAATTTTGACTCGCATAAATTTCAATAGGGGTCACACTTTGTGCCCTTAGTTACCCTTGCCCTGTTCTGCTGCCTGCCACTTCCTAAATCTTTGATTTAATGGCAGTTCAAGAAACCTATCATTACCAAATAAAAACATTTAACAATAATCATTTTTAAAAAATCATACAGGTTGAACTACAGAAGACTCAACTGAAACGATATCACATCTATTCCTCAAGCATTGTTGTGGAAAACAATATTTCTAGGCACTAATTCTCTTACTCTAAACATATTGCTAGATATATATTTACAATCACTGGCTAACGCAATGCAAGGGCTCCTTAGAGATACAACAGACATCCTAATAGACTAAACAATTTTGGCAATATAAAAAGCTGCCGTTACATCTGTTCACATAACACATCTATACTGCACAAAGAGGGTATTGAATGCATAGTGGAAGGTCTGTTTTTATATGTATATTGTGCAAAATTTGTGGTCTGTCTGACTGATCTGTTCTGATGTATTTTAACAAAGAATATTTTAAATTTGTGGATTTTATACACAGTCACAGGAACCACGTGTGTGTGTGTATATATATATATATATAGTAACTGTGGTGCTGGAGCAGCACTCCCATCACCCTTTTCAACCCAAGTGCCTCTGGAATTGTAGCTATAAACATGTAATCACGCAGAGCACTCCTGGGATTTCTTCAATTCTGTTTTTGATGCATGCGGGGGGTGCATGCATGGGGGTAGGTGAGCGTGAGAGGTGTGCACCACGGGGAGTGGGGTGATTTCATATATATATATATATAATGCAACATTTCAGGTAAGTGTGGATGACAGATTGTAACAATGATACATTTGCACATCAAAATATAAAACCTATCACAGGAAGTGACATACATAAAGTCCCTCCCCCTATTTTCAATCACATAGCAGCCATATATGCCACCCCAGAAACTGTACCTGTGACATCCCATACACAGAAAACGGCCATGGAGTTGTATCAAATGAACAAATAGAGATCAAAGTCTCTATTCCCTCCATTCGGATACAACGAGTTTAATTCATGTACCTAACACACCTCCCTCTGATGCAGCTTGAGACCCCTCTACCCCCTCTCGGTTATGGCCTAACCATCTCCAGCACCATAAATTTAAGATTCAAGTTTTCATTGTGTTCTGCCTCTAAGAAATGCTTATGTACTGGTAACTTACTATCCCAAAGTCTAATACTTGAACGGTGCTGTGATATTCTAGATTTTATGGGCTGTTGTCTCTCCCACATATACATATATGTAAGCTTATACAGGCTCATTTACCCTAACGCTCTGGGTAAATGCTCCTTTCGTGATTCAATATCATGTTCGTGAATGTGGGTAATCCCGGCAGCTACCTGCTGGTGTTAAAATCCAGCACTAAAACAAGCGCAAACGTGATATTGAATCACGAGCATCAGATGCGCAGGTGATTTTTGCTTAACCCACACATCCAATGCTAATATAGAGTTAAAGTCACGCTAACTGGTTAGCACAACTTTAACTCCATATATTTGCCCAGCGAGTCTGGGTAAATCGGCCCCATTGTCAATGGCCAACTTTATACAGAACATTAAAACATAAAACAGTTGCACAATTCTTTGCAATAAGACAATTATACTACCTGTGTGCATATCCAATAACAACAGAAGATAATTTTGTAGCAAAATGGTTAATTACTAGAGTTGTGATACCTATTATTGGCTAACTAAACAACAAAAATAGCAAGGTTTCAGGAGTCCTAAGCCCCCTTCATCAGGCTGGATTTTAGTTTAATTTAAGAACGGAAGCTAAGGAAGCAATTCCTAACCTCCCGTTGTTTAAGAAAACCTGCAGGAGCCAGGAGAGAAGATACGGAACATAACTTGTCTCATGCTCCTCCTCTGATCTTCTGACAGGTCCCGACATAGTTTGTACTGTATGTGCATGCCTTTGTTCTATGAACTTTTTAGAAGATTGGACATGTACTGAGGAGGCAGCAGGTAAAACAGCAGTCAATCATTAGCTGTGATACTGGTTGTCACAGCCTTGTTTGACTACATGGAGAGAGGGGCCAGCTTACTTCTTGTCAGAATGGGGAAAATAATTATACTTAAATATCTGGCAGGTACAAGTGCCAAATATATCAGTTGGGGTTACGGGCAAATAACTGTCAATTTCCCAGTTTTTGCATAATGCACCAAATAGAATGGCAGTAATATGAATGCTTTTTTTTGCGTCTCTATATATAAAAATCAACATCCACACAGAAAATGGGGGAAATGCTTCTGATGTGAAGAAAGTGGATTTAATAAGCAGTGCCTGGTTACTGATTGCCCTATCCATTCCTTTAGAAGCAATAAGGTTGCACTGATTCTATATTTTATCCACATTTTTGTTAATAAATAAGGAGACCATGTGCTAAACATAAAGTTAGATTGGAGTCATTAAATAACCTGACAAGAACCAGTTGATATTTTATTACGCCCTTACCTTAGCAATAAGAGAGGAAGTGTTATTTTTCCCACAACTTTCCCTTTGACCTCCAGCAGTGAGTACACCAACAGAAGCACCCACAAAGGTGGACACATCTTAAACTATAAGTCTCACATTTTACTAGCAGCTTTTCAGATCACAATATAATGTTCACTTAACCTAATCTCCCCTCCAATCCCAGAGCAGTAGATCTCCTCTATCTTCCTCTTCAAGATAGTCTATCTGCACTCATCACTTATTTTTATACAATGAATACTAAACCCATATGGGACAGAAAAAAATAATTATTTTCTACCAGGGTCGAGAGATCACAGAGCCACAGATTTCTTCTCTCTAATTATTGCTAATGTTTAGTAAGCTACAATCTATCTGCACATTACTGGGAATGAGGTAGGTACCTACCCTTCACTGGAATTATTACATAATCTCTGGGGTTAAACAGTGCTCAGCACATCCATGGCACCTCATCCCTTCACTCTCTGGTTTGGGCTCCTCACAGTTGGATCTCTATCTCTTTCCTCTTTACAATTACTGTAAATGTCCATTAAACTTTATATTAAGAGCCATGTATCTGAATGGATATAGTTGGATAATAATTGGTCCTATATTCCAACCAGTTCCACATCACTCATAGTGCTAAGGTGCCACGGTATTTAGATGTCTGTTTACTATGAAACTATGGGGCAGGTTGGAATATTGATATGCTCCTTCCCATAGTTCTCTGTTCAGTGCAGAACACTTACACATTCGATCCATAATTTCCACCCAGATTGTGCTGTTTCTCAGCAGAGTGATATTGCTGATGGGTCCTCTTAAGTTCTGTGAGGCACTTCTTCTAAGAGTCCTGGTCTGAGCAGTTCAAATTGAGGGAGTAAACAATGAGCTAGTCTTAGGGTGTCAGTATCCTACAAAAATTAGTGTCTGATCATCCATGCCAATATATTCAAATAGACCATGTCAATCAACAGTTAATAGAGCTATGCAGAAACATATTAACCAGACAATCCAATGTTCTCCCTATTGCAGCTCTCCTCATTCCCATTGCCTACCTTGATCACTTAGCCCATTCTTTATCTTAGTAGGCCATGAATTTATGAAACACATATAGTGCCACTCTATTGTTTACAGGCCTTGTTTGCAACGGACAATCTCTTAATACACAAAAAAATGGGGTATACACATTTTAAACATAGAGCACATTTAATAAAACTTTCTTCTTCTTTTTCAAACACACTAAGAGACATAACAATAAAGATGGTGCGTTATAATGTTGTATATGTAATGTATATACTGTGCATTTATTGCCACTGCAAAATATCAGACTGCCTATGTGCAATCAATCTTAAAGGAAAACTTAAGCCTTGAAAACAAGATTGAATCAAAGGCAGAGCACCTTGTCATGAAAGCAGTAATCTTTGTCTTACCTCCTTTTTTGTATTGTTGCTAGGAAATATACCTTGCTAATATGGGGCTTGTGCTTTATTTCCCAGCATTCAAGTATAGCACAGTTTGGTCAATGACCATTATGTTATACACATTTACAGTTCGATGGTATTTAGTTCTCCTTTAACTGTCTCAGAGACACAAACACTATTAGAGTCACATACTCAATATCCCCACTTTGACAAATGGCCCCTATACAGCATGGAACTGTTTGCTTTCAATAAAACCTAATCTAGCCCCAGTTACCTGAAACAATCAATCTTTTATAAGCTTTTATCTTATTATAACATAAATAAATAATGTAATAAAAATTAAAAAATGTTTATGATCATCAAGCTGCTAATAGTAAATCCCACTAAACCTTTACAGTTTGGATTAGCAAATTCAAAAATAAAGTTGGTTTCTCATTCATGTTAGAAGGAAATATACCTTTATGCGGATGCTTTAAGTGGACCCTGGGGAGCATCTGTGAGTCATCAGGGATTCCGCAGGTGGCCTGGACTATGGTGAAACAGGAGGACTCTTAAAAGTTCCTGTGTTTGCTTAAAGAAATCCATGGTCAGCTTAGTTCACAAGGCTTATTTAAAAAAAAATATTTCCATGCACAGTTATGCATGGTCTTGGAAAACCTCCACAAAGTAATAGACCATCAAAGCAGAAAGCTGTTATTACATTTCACCAGCACCTTCAATAAGGGGGGTATCTGCAAAGGGGATTGAAGTCTCTTTAATGACCAAAATTGTTTCTAGAAAGCAAACATTCACATTTCTTCACATATTATAAATTGAGGGACAGCAATGAAAATAAAACCCAAAGCACATTTATTTAAGTTGAATCATGCTAGGTACATTCAACATTGTGGCAATAGCAATCCACTCTTACTTCTTAAGAGGAGTAGATCCCAGAGCAATGAATAATAAGGAAATATTATACAGCACATGACTTTGGCTAGAGTAACACAGGGGCTCGTATACTTAATGGGAGGTATACCACCAAAGCTGCACTGCAGTACACAAGTGCAGAAGATTCCTATATGGTTTGCAGTCTAGAGGAGGGTGGGTATTGCTTTTAAGGTATTAAAAGCCACAAAACTACAGTATGTTATGTCACAGAGTCCTAATGTAGTCATTGCATTACTGTCTATTCCATGTCATTAAGCAATTATCAGTCACTCTCTAGTCCAGAGAGCAACCCAACAAGAAAGTAATCATTCCCAGCAGGTGCAGACTGCAATGTTTTCTTTAAAAGCACCATTAAACTCACATAAAAATAACATATAAATAACTTGTAGGTTTTAGTACAACTACAGTAACTATACTCTGGTATAAAATAAATAAATGCTACAATGTTACATTTAAACAGAGGAACACAAATTTAGCGGAGATAATTTTCTTCCTGAAATGGATCTTAACAACTATATTAACTATATACCAAAAAAACTGATTGGACCTTTAATACTCTACCCAACTGAGCATTGACAACATTACAGTCCATTTCTAGCAAGATCGCGATGTAGTGAGAGATGCTCTTGCTTTATTTACATCACAAGAGAGATATAACTGGAGAGTAATAGCAGCTCTTGATGCAGTAGAGCTTACCATCATTCACTTCAAATGCAGGGAAAGGTGGTGTACCGTGTTAGCCAGTCAAAATATTTACAGGTATATGCACAAGGTATTCAGCTTGAAAAAGGAACTAGAATGTTCTAAAAGCTTGCTATGATTATCTTAGTTAGCCAATAAAGGTATCACCTTTATACCACTTTTATTATTTTTTATTTCAAAGGGGTTACCCTGTAAACATCATTCACTTATAATCATAGTTGTGTCAGCACCCTGAGAAGGATTTGTAACCCACTTCATGGGTGCATTGCCCCTGTCTATTACTATCCTTAACCCATTGCTACAGCATGCAGTTATTCCTCTTTTTACTGTATAAATACATTCCGTAAAATCCAGGTCTCCCTTATTATTTGCCTCTCTCTTTCTTTCTTTTTCTCTCTTTCTACACTTTTCTAAATGGCTGTGCAGCTTCAGATTGTAATCCCTAGAAATACCAATGTAACCTTGCTTACCATTAATACCTTGTTCTGTGTCAGGGAAAATTGGACTGCACTGATTTCAAATAACTCATTTGGAGCAGAATGCTTTTGCCTCTGTTTTTCTTGGCAAAAATGAATATAATAATTTCCTTCCTGTTAAATACAGAACCAAAGGACTCCAACATACCAGAGCTAGTGCTGCATTTTAGACACAATTGGGTATATTGAATTGGAAGTTTAAAACACAGAAATTTGTTTTAAATCACATGCACCTCTGTGCCAATTCATACATTCTAAAGAACAGAAAGTGCCCAATGATTAGTTACCACACTGTCACCAACACTTTGCCATTACAGTGGTGACTTAAAGGCCCTGGAGGATATTTTACTTAATAGAGAACACCATGGAAAGAATAGTCCATTTCTATTAAACATCTTCTATAAACATCTCAGGTCTCCATGCTCTGACACAGGGTGAGCCTATGGCAATGCACAAAGAGAGCAAAGCTCACCACCAGAATATTAATAATAAAATAAATGCAAAGAAAAATGCGCTAAAATGATCAATAGTGTGCATCCTTTTTAGGCACCTACCACAAACTTGCTACCTTCCTTACAGTAAAGCAGCGCATAATTATAATTCAAACAATCAAATACAAATCACTAATCACAGAATTTAACATAAATGTTTCCTTGTAATTGCGTTTTTTTAAATGTTCCATCATGTTAGAAGTTTGGACATTTCCTTTTCTTTTTTTAATTGTCTGTAGACTAGTATATAAACAGGGTTATTCAATAAAAATTCTTATTGTGTAAAATGGTGCTAATTTTGCCCCAACCAATCAGATTTTAGCTTTCAAATGTTAAATAAGATCTGATTGGTTGGGGCAAAATTAGCACCATTTTAAACGATAAGAACTTTTTTTGAATCTCCCTGATAATTTAATAATATATGATAGAACACAATGCTACCTTGAATCATTCCATAGCAGGTAGGTCCCATTTTAGGCCATGCATGTTTATATACAGTACTAGACATTAAGCCCGCTACAATAACGGGCACTAGAAGCACAGAGTGCCCCCATAGTGTCCCAAGGCCATAGTCCTCCTCCATGTCCCAAGGCCAGAGTACCCTCTTAGTGTCCCAAGGCCAGAGTCCCCCCTCTGTCCAAGGCCAGGGGCCCCCTCTGTCCCAAATCCAGAGGCCCCCCTCTGTCCCAAATCCAGCCCCCCCTCTGTCCCAAATCCAGGGCCCCCCACTCTGTCCCAAATCCAGGGCCCCCGCTCTGTCCCAAATCCAGGGGGCCCCCTCTGTCCCAAATCCAGGGGGCCCCCTCTGTCCCAAAACCAAGGGCCCCCTGTCCATACACTTTGGATAGAACTGTTTTCCCTCAGACCTCCATAAGCTAACTGTCCTTTTCCTTTAGGTGTGTTCTCTAAAGAGGTCTTCTGTCTCTTTAACTGTTACACTATTACCTGGAAATAGCAGGGACTGTGCAGCTATACATACGCTTCCGCGTCTAAACAGTTACCATGACAACACTTTCTGCGTATGCGCATAATCAACCGGCGCGTCTAAACAGTTACTATGGCAACGCTTTCCGCGCATAATCACCTGGCGTTTCACGCATGCGCACAAGCAACCGGCGCGTGTTTTTACTGAAGGTACGCTGATGGAGGTACGCAAAAGTAAATTATGCCGCACAGTAAAAGACTTTCCTGCACAAAAGGAAATGAAGGGGCTGAGAGGCAGCGGCAGGGGAGGTAGAGCACTGTCAATGCACTCTGTAATTGCCTGGAGGGAAACTGCAGCAGCCTGAGGAATAGAATGCACACCAAGTGGCAAAAATAGGTAACTGCAGGACACACACACACGGACACGGACGCACACTTGCATTTTATTATATAGGATGATAGATCGACACAGGATGAGAAAATAAGAAGAAAGTATATGCAAGCAGATTTAGACTTAATAAGGGTGTGAACCCCGTGGGTCTGTTTTACTGGAGGGTTTGCAAAATGCTGGTATTAATTTTTCATAGGTGGAATTTAAATCATTCCATTTCAGCACCAAAATCTTCTTCAAACAGTGGTTTCAGCACAGACATATTGTCACCAAATGTGGTCATTTTATTGATGAATTTCTTTTTGGTGTTGAAATTTTGTCAGTTTTGGGAAGATGTATCTGTGGCAAAATATCACCTTTCAGGGTGAAATTACAGCCTCTAACTAAATAAAACATATTTGTAGAAATTAGGAAAGTCAATACATTACATTCCATTGTTTAGTTTAATAGGAATTCAGGCTCATTTACCCAGAGCCGCTGTCACTCTGGGTAAATGTTACGATTGTGATTCAATATCGAGTTTGTGAATCCACTGTGGGATTTTTACGCCAGCTACTCACTTGCATTAAAATCCAACGCTCAAACTAGCTCAAACGCGAAATTGAATCTCGCGTCAGTTGCGCAGGTGATGTTTGCGTAACCCGCGCATCCACCGCTAATATGGATTTAAAACGCGCTAACTGGTTGCGAAAACAGGAGCGAGTCTGGGTAAATGAGTCTAATTGTGTTATCTCTGCCTCAAAACCCTAATGCCACATTCTGGTACCTCCTACCAAAAAGTTCAATTATTTACATATAATACAGATAATGCCTGTAATTCCCTGTTTTGAAAATCTGCAATTTTGTACTAAAGGAATACTGAAAGAAAAAATATAGATAAGAAGGTTGCCATCTTTATCTTTAAGATTAAAGCACATATGAAATCTACATTCTGCAGAGAAAAGTGCCATTACATTAAGGACTGGGTCCCACTTGAGCTCACAGGAGTACGCATAATCGCAATGACCTAATCAAAGTGCACGCAATCCGTACCAAAATGTGAACGCATGTGCTCTGATAGTGAACAGAACGCAGCACCTGTAGTGGGGACACTCCTATAGGCTGTATGGCTCCATTAAAATCAGTGCAACCTGCATAATGCTTCTTATGGTAATTATAACCAGCCTTTTGTCATGTAGATGTCATAAGTGTTTGGGTCAAAGGTGGACTTGGCAACCCTAGGCTTTGTCTTATTTATCTCCTAACACAACTGAAAGTAGAAATACATAAATGTGCAATTTCATTGGTAGATCAGTTTTTTATCAATACCCATCCCAATATTTAGATATTTCCTACTAACTACTTGGAGAAGCACCATCCTTTATCTAATAAATATTCAGTATGGGTCCAAGAGTAGCCATAAACACTATTTTAAACTACATTTTAACAAATTATGGTGCATGTGTGTGTGTGTTACTGGGCTTCCTCTATATGCTACAGCAAAGTTTAATTTATAATCTATCACATCAGTCTTAAGCATGTCAGTGCTATTGCTTCATCTTCATCCTGTAAACCTTGTGAATCCTTTTAAACCACATTTACTCAGGGGACTGATCCCTATTGCAAAGAGGTGGCTTAACCCTCTGACATTAGGGTCGCAAGTTCAAATCCCAGCAGGATCTAATCAAGCTCTCATCCTGTGAAAGTTAAAATGACTGCTATTTCCCACTGACAGTCTTATGATTGATGATGTACAAATTACACATTAATTGTTTTATGCAATCCTAGGATACAAACAGGCATGAATGAGCAAGGTTTCTTTTTTGCAACTAAGATTATATAGATATTATAGTATCTTATGTTTGTTTATTGTTTATATAGACATGCAAACAGCATGTCTGGGCTATCACACGTTTGTGTCTGTAAAAGTGGGAAGATTGTTAAATAAAACGTCACCAAGCAAATACTATTGATATGTTTTTTATGCATCATATGACCTTCACTGGGGGATGATGCACATATATGGGTGCCAGACGGGATTCAGTTTTGGGTTTGCAACAACTATTTTTCAATGGAAAAGCTTCAGCAGAGCAGCGACAATAGAGATGTTAGAAACCCACCCATTCCATTTTTAGATTTTCAAAACAATTTGACAAAATGGTGCCTGGAAAGTTGACTTTTCTACCCAGGGGGTTGGCACTGCTGTGGTTGGTGATTTTAAATCATGTGGCTGGATCATTTTCGAAAATTCAAAACTTTTTTGAATTTTCAGTTACTTTCTATTCCAAAATGTTTAAAATTTTAGAAAATTACTGAAAATCCTAAAATTCACTAACATTGACACTAAGAACTGACAGCTGGGTCATGCATGTGGGAGCTGGAGAGTGAGACCTTCCATTCAGGGGGGAAGGAACCCTACTATGTGCCAAAGGTTATTTACAGGGGTGGACATGCCCTTTAAAAACTTACTCGTAGTTGCGGGCACATTGAAAGTAATATCCATGAGACTGGAAGATAAAAGTCAATCTTGTGATCGAGCCTGAACACACATGAAGTCTACACATTACAAGGCTATGTAGCAATGATTAAAGGATGTGTACACCCTTTTATTCAAGCACCTTACATCTTTCTACTAACTTCAAAGTTTTAAATTTGCATTGTTAGTTTTTTCCATCATTTGTAAATAGTAGATTTGGTCAATTTTTCCAGTACTAATTCAATATATAGCTCTGTGCCATGTTGTTTCTATAAGTGTAGCTGTTAAATGGGTAATATTAAAGGGTATTCAGATGGAATGCAATCAGTGAGAGACTGGTAGATTTAACAATTTTTTAGGAGATTCTGGTAATACCTAGGATATTGTGACAAATTAAAAGCAATCTTGTGGAGCTTGAGACACACTGAGTCTGAGCAAATCTGAAATCTACATATTACAAGGCATCGGACATGCAGCATGGCTGAATTATTGTTGCTTAAAGGGCATGTCAACCCCTAAACAGAAATTTAACCCCATACTGGCCCCACTGTGTAGTTTAATAAATCCTTACCTTACATCTCTGCTCCAAATGGTTCTCCTGCTGTGCCTTTTTCTGAGGAGTAGAATCTGTCAGTGAGTCATCCAGTGCCTGTTTCTTCCTTAACCTCAGAAAGCACACCATTCAGTGAATGGGAGTGGCCGCGTGTGTCTTCTTGGGAGTCCAGTCCATTCAGGGAGTGGGGGTCTGTGTCGCTTTGTTGTTTGGTGTTTGTGGTGCTGGACAATCAGGTATATATTTTTGTTATTCTTATATGAATTTCAATGCTATATTGGTCATTGTTCACCCAGTTAGCCGTTGCATCTGTATTTTACATTTTATGAAAAAGGGAACATCTGGTTTTTATTTTCAATACTTGTATGCATGCATTAATGGTCAAGAGTTTAATATGTTTATCTATTGTATAATTGGTTGTGTTGTGATTTCAGTGGAACATTCTTAATAAACGTATTTACTCTTTTCTGATCCCTGTTATTTATGATTATTGTCTTATTAAGGATCTGTATTTTTATCGTTCCTGTTTCTTGAGTGCAGGACCCAATAGCCAAGATTCCAGAAGTAAAAGAGCATGCACAATGTTGTAAAATGAATCAGCAATCCAAACTATGTCAAATCAGAATTCACCTTTATTAATGTTCCATAACACGAGCCAAACAGTCACCTGACGCATTTTGTACCGGTATGGTACTTAATCATAGGTATGAAAGCAGGACCCACTCAGTTGTAGCAGGGTATTTAGTTTTATTTTCCATTTTTTTATATAAGCTGTGATCTTAAACAGACAGAATGTGACCAACGCATTTCGCTGGAGCATCAGGATCAACTTTTTTTTTTTGGTACTGTATATCAGCAGAAAAAATGATCACAGCTCAGATACTCACTATAAGACTGACATTTGTTTTAAATCACTGCTGCTTAAAATGATATTGCCATATTATTTGTTTTTATTTGTTTTATACTGTTTTTGCCAAATAAAACCTTTTTAAGATTACTAAAGTGTGAACCAGCCCTGATATGTGAAAAGTGAAATAATAAGGGAACACAAGTGTGTGGACCAGCCATTTTGCAAAAAACAATAGAAACACACAAAACATAAGTTAAAGGCACACATTTTATTATATTTGTATTATTTATTAATCTGATATTAACAGAGAGTTTTATTTTTTCTTGATCTTACCTCTATGCTTGAGTCACCTGCACAACCTGCCAAAAGACAAACATTAAATGGGCTTTGTTCATGTGGTGATGGCTGTGGTATACTAAGTGATATTGACATTGTTCCTGCAACCAGTTTTTTAAGACACTCATGTTGGTCCTTACAAACTAGCTCAAAACATATTGCTCTCATCAACCATTTTGTTTTTTATTGCATTACACTGCATAGGAAACTGTTTTTTGGTTCATTGGAAAGGCAGAGGGCAAACAAGGTTATTATTGGGTACCTTCTTTTGAACAAGTATCTGAATTGTCACTGAAAGTATGATTTCTGGGTTTGCTAATGATACTAAAATGTGTAAGATGTCTCCACCTTGCAGTGAGTGTGATTTAAATAAGCCTGAGTAATGTGATACAAAACGGCAAAAGCAATTTAATGTTGAGAAATACAAATTATGTGGTTGGGTGAAAACAACATGAATGCTAATTATACCATAAACTGAATAGATTTAGGAATTATTGTGCAAAATAGACTTTGTAAGTCCAGGCAGTGCCAGGTCAAAGCAAATGAAATACTTTTATGAATAAAAATAAAAATTAGAGTCCACAGAGGAAAGCATAATTCTACCACTCTAAGGCCTCGCCTTAAGACTCTTGTCCATAGTAAGAATATCAATGAATTGGAAAGGGTATAGAAACAAGCAACTAAGCTGGTAAGAAGAATCGAAAAATTGTGCTAGGAATATAGTTAACATGGGTTTAATTTGGCCCACCAGAGTTTATTTTCTCTGGAAAGACGAAATATGATAACCATTTAGAAATATGTTAGAGTGCAATTTAGCAGGGTATCTTTTTCATAAAGGGGTGAATAAAAGAGCCACCACTAAAGAACTCAGAAAGGCATGTTGGTTAAAAGGGCATGTCCGCCCCTTTTTAAAACTTTTTGTGGACCGTAGATCCCTCCCCCAGCCCCAACCCCCATATTAGTTTTGTCAGAAACTCCCCTGAACTCTACTTACCTTCCCTCTTTCCTCCGGCGTACTGTCCCGGCCCTGAAATTGCAAGCAGGGGACCGGACCGGCAGCCGCGTCCGTGATTGGCTGAGAGGCAGCCAATCATGGATGCGGCTGCCGGCAGGGGAGAACGCCGGAGGAGACAGCTAAGGTAAGTAGAGTTCAGGGGAATTTCTGACAAAACTAATATAGCGGTTGGGGTTGGGGGAGGGAGCCCTACAATACCCCAAAAGGGATTTACACTAGGGGGAGGGAGAGCAAAATGGGTGGAGAGGGAGGGGGGGAGGGCTTTAGTGTCCATGGAAAAATTCTCCCAGAGGAGAGACAGGAGACAGAGTCCTATATGGACTCTGCCAGGCTCCTGGTGGTCAGTTTTTGGGACTTTGGAGAGGCATAGCAGGGCAGCCATTTGGAGCAGGGATGTAAGGAAAGGATTTTGATTTTTTTGGGGGGGGGGGATTTTTAGATAATGAAATTCCTCCCTTTACTGTCAATAATAGATAATTACCCCTTTTTGTGTTTCTCTTAGAAATAAAGAACATTAAACAGGTAGCTTTGTGTGTCATTATTTAAATGGCCTATGTGTTTAATATACTATATTTCACAATACTGCTCTTGCAGAAACCAATAGTTATATGCCCCTTATGCCATGGAGCCATTTGATTGAAACTAGATCCCTTGGTGCCACAGTAGATTAGAAACACACATTTCAAACAAGAAACAGAATCTCAAGACGACTGCCTCTCCTGTTTGAAATGTGGGACACTTTATACATTACAGAATCTGCATCCTTGCTCTAAATAGCTGAAGCTGTTAATTTAGATTTAAATGGACTGTCTTTCTTAGAAATGTGTAACAGTTAGATGGAGCTGTTTTCCAAGGTAAAAAGCAGTGAAATTAACACTAACCGAACAGACTGAAAGAGAAACCTGACTATATCTACGTGCATAAAGTCTTGTCAACCTAACTGAATTACCCACATAATACTAAATGAAACACAAGCTATGGTTTAAACTATTGAAAATGATCTAAACGTATATTTAAACAGCCATTTAGCGACTAAATTAGAAGATGTAAGGATAAGGAGCTACATCAGCAAACCTGCAATGTTCATAACTGGTTTTATGTGATAATCTAAAAGAAGAAATTAAGATCTGTAAAACAGAGGTGTTAATGTCAGCAATGTGCATCTAACAATGACATTAAAAAGAAGGTTTAGAATTAACATTGGAACTTTAGTCATATTTGTGTTTCACACATTTACTGTTCAGTTTTTGTGTAAAATGAAAAGAAAAAGTATCACGTATCATGCATGAATAGGAATATTTCCTTTGTTCCCTTTTTTTCATAGCAGAGTTCTGATTGTCTTAACTAGGAAGAACATTGTCAATCTTCTGTGTTGGCTCATTATGTGGCAGTGGTAATCATACATCTTTGAATAAATGGTACTATAAAAGCATTGGAGAACAGTGAAGAATTAAAGATTAAAAAAGAATATTAATAACTAAATACCCCACCAAAATGGATTTCTATTGGATATATATGGCTCAATATGTCACCAGTTTGTCCAATAAGTTATGTAGAAGGCATAGTTATATATTATCTTTGATCATTTCACTGGTAGCTATTTCTATAAAAGTGTGCATAAACTTTGATACATAGAAAGGGGGGGAAAGTACTTTAGCACAGTAAGCTACACAAGTATAGATGGTAACTCCATTGACTTGTTGAGAGCATGCACATGAAGTATAGGGTGTCTCTGAAGCCCTTGGAAACATTTGATTCATATATCACAAATTATTTTTTGTTTTCAATTTCATGGGTGAGTATTAGAAATTATTCTCTGTCAGGAAGGAAATTAAAACTAAATTTTTATTTTTTTTTAACTAACTTAAAAGCCATTATCTGCCATGTTAGTTACTAATTTGTCTGTCTGTGGTCATAGTAATCATGTACCAAAACCTTGTATATACACAATCTCTCTCAGGGCAAGAACTAATCAATAGTCTAAAAATATCCATTCCTCAACAGACTTGAAGTTAACAGTCATACTATAGACACAGCCAAGTAATGCCAACCAGTTTTCATAGCATTTCAAAATAGGAGATTACAATAACTACAATCTTTCTCAGCTTGGCATTTATAACAAAGGAACTGTGAATTGGTTTAAAGTCCTCCAGTTGTGTTATCGGACCATAGTTTGAGTAGCGTGAGAGTTCTAGCTAAAGTCTTAATGTTTATTCCAGATCTGCAGAATATAGGACATTAAAATGCCATAGTCAGAAGCAACATTTTAGATTTCAGGCCACCACTGGAGGGTGTTATAGGTTGTTGGTTATTAAAAGGAAAGATGCTCAGTCCGGGGCATATCCATCCCAAAAGGTGATAATGCTTCCACCTCGGAATGCTTAATATTTCCCTATTGCCATTTGGATTCAATCTGACACCTTGCAGTAACGCAACAGGAGGCTTGAGGATCATGGGTGTTGTAAAATCTATTATGTACTATCATTTCTTAATTTCTGTTGATGCTATCTTTCAATATGTTGCAAAACATCATGTTTTTTTCTCCACACTGTAAGCTTAATATTGTTTGTACATTCATGCATTATTCTGTATTCCCTGTAAAATATTTAATAAATCTTTCACTTCTTGCATATTGTTTATCTTGTGTATCATAAGAACTTCTATAAAATGGAAAAAAATAAATATTCACAATGACTTTCTCAGAGAGGAGAATCAAAACTTTGCATATCCTATGAGAGAATTACTCCATTACTGCCACCCACCCCCATAATGCACAAGACCAATTGCAGGTTTGATATAGTTATAATGGTGCAGTATAATAATAATAATAATAATAATAACAGTGTTGGGATTTTCACAGAACTGAATTGAATTACTATGTGGTATTTTCTAGCATCTGTGGTTGTAAACCAATAATACTGTTGTAAATTAATTCTAATAAGTGGTATATCCACCCCAAAATCTAAAATTACAACCCCCAACCCTAAATGCTATATTGAAATCTTGAAAATGGTACATAAATGTACTTACCTACCTTTGTTTCATCGGCCTCTGCCTCTTCTGTAGAGGTGGGACTGGCAGCCACATCTGTGCGTAAGTACATTTTCTGGCCTAATCAAGATTTCAATCTAGCATTTAGGGTTGGAGGGGTGTCTCTTAAAAATTTTTAAAGAAAGATCTTGCTGCTGAGGGATCCAGAGGCAAGGGAGTGAGGTGGGAGAGCTCCACAGCGCTTGCCAGAGTCTTCAGGGAGGACAAGAAGGAAACAGATACCAAATGACACACAAACAGCTCCTACTCTTTAGTTTCCTGGACTTTGATCAGGCACTGCAGGACAACCATAAGGAGCAGAGGAGAAATGTAATGATTTTTTAACACTACACAGTAGGGCCAGCAGTGGGGCAAATTTTTGTTAAGGGGATTTATATGCCCTTTAACAGTATTTAGTGTCCCCTATGTTATCCACTGTATTGTGGGGAAAAAAATCACTAAAGACTTGCGATCTTGGGACATAACGTTCTAAATCTGACCCTGCTGACCTAGTTCTGAAAAAAAGAACTAAATTAAAAATAGTCTATGGCATCTTTTGCTGTATGTGTCTAAAATGAATATTGTAAACTATGTATAAACTTTGTATGGCATTCCATATTGTTGTAATATTCTTTAACATAGTATGTTGCTTATTACCGTATATACTCGAGTATAAGCCGAGGTTTTTAGGTTTTAAAATAAACCTAAAAACCTTACCTCGGCTTATACTCGAGTCAAGGTCCACGAAGCTGCACTCCAGGATGATCGCCGTCTCCTTATGGCCAAATCCGGCTGCCGCACGCTGGGTACGTCCTGTGGGTTTGCCGGCTGATGTCACTACTCAGCGCCAGGCTGTGAGAGGCGCCGAGTAGTGACGTCAGCCGGCAAATCCACAGGACTTATCCAGCATGCTGCAGCCGGATTTGGCCATAAGGAGACAGTGATCATCCTGGAGTGCAGCTTCGGGGTAAGGACCAACTGGGGGGACTCTCAGGGGAGGGAAGGAGGGAAGGGGGATGTCACTACATGCACTCACATGAGTAGTGCAGCTTCGGGGTAAGACCAACTGGGGGGACTCTCAGGGGAGGGAGGGAAGGAGGGAAGGGGGATGTCACTACATGCACTCACATGAGTAGTGCAGCTTCGGGGTAAGGATCAACTGGGGGGACTCTCAGGGGAGGGAGGGAAGGAGGGAAGGGGGCTATATAGGAATGTCATGTTAAATGTTAAAGGGCAACTTAAGACTCAAACAATACTGAAGGCAGTAGTGGTCATAGTTCCTAACCTCGGCTTATACTCGAGTCAATCAATTTTCCCTACTTTTTTAGGTAAAAAGGGTACCTCGGCTTATACTCGGGTCGGCTTATACTCGAGTATATACGGTAAGTATCCATGTTAATAAATCAAAAATAAACAAGACTATAAATTTCTGAATTGTTACAGGTTGTGATACCTGTTTTGCATACATATGGCCATTTTAAGTCTATCAAATGGACTGTTTTTTGGGTAATTCAATTAATTTTTTCAGTGAAATTAAGGCTATGCAACATATGGAATGAAGAGATAAGTAAGCGTAATAAATACATATACATGTGCTGTAAAATTTCAGTAATTTTAGCTGCAATGGTTTGTGAAAAGATTTTCAAGTCATTTGGTTTTGATCCCTTTCATGTAGCTTTGAACTCAAGCAATGTGTTAGCTATTGTTACATTTTGCATTCAGGTAATTCCTGCACAATGGTGTCAGAATATAAATGATCAGTTACCATTTAAAAGTCTTTTTAAAAATATACTGTGTGCAGCCGGGTTTATTCTCCAATGAAAATTTTGGGGCACCGTAGATGCTATTAGCAAGTTACGTGCATGCACGGCACCAAACGGCCACTCATGATGATGATGGAATTTCAAAAAAATTTTAGCTCGTAACTTATAATCAAAGAAACAAAAATTAGATCATTGACAATTCAAAAAATTATACAATTAAATTGTTAAAGGAAAATTCCAAATTAAAAATTAGAAAAAAACTTGACCGCTGCCAGTTTCATTCATCTCTACTAATATATTTCTTTAATAGAAAACAGAAATAATTAACTAAAAAGTTCCAAGTGTGGAAAACGCACACCGCCATCCTTCAGGATTATAATGGAGTTCTTGCTGGGTGCTGCAAGACTGTAGCCAACAGCAAACCATAAATATCTCAAAGATCTGGGCACACCAAACTTTTTGTTATACACATTTATCTGTGCCAAAATGCACCTTCTCCAGACAGAAAATGACAAATGACATGAGTAAATGAAGGAGAGTGATAGGGGCTCATTTACCCAGAGCCGCTGGTTAAATGCTCCTTCCACGTTTGGAAATGTGGGTAAATCCTGGTAAAGGATTTACCCACTGCAGGATTTTAATGCCACCTATTTGTTGGCATTAAAATCCTGTGCTAAAACAATATCAAATCGCGAGCGGCGGATGCATGGGTGGTTTTTGCAGAACCCACGCATCCGATGCTAATATGGAGCGGTAGCGAAATGGTTAGCGCAACTTTAACTCCATATATTTGCCCAGCGAGTCAAATGAGGCCCGTAGTCTTTTACCAGATTGCAGCAACTAGAAATTTATCATACATCATCATCAGCTGCAAATGGAAATCCCTGGCTTCACCTTCATAAATTTACCTGTACATGACGTCATAAGCATTAGATGAAACAAACGATAATGGGACCGTATTTAAAATGTTGCCACATTGTTCTACAAATATTACACTGTCTTAAGGGGAACTAAAGTTTTCAGACAAAATTGCCCCAATAGAAAGAGCACATTCACAAAGATTAAAAAAACTGTGTCTTACCTCTCCCTTTGCTGTGAATGTTGGGTGATTTATGAAATTAAACTGTAGGTACTAAGGGTCAGCTTCCATTGTCCACCTTATCTGGGAACACCCAGCAAAATGTACACCGCAGCCTTGTCTCCTAGAAGCTGACAAACAATCATGTAACAGCTCATACCTCCCTGTGACACAGAACGCAAATTTCATTACAAATGCTCCTGTCCATAGCAAACCCCCAACAAACACTGCTGCCTCCTGCCTTAAACCATTCTCTCTTGCTGCTCCCTACCTTTGGAACTCTCTCCCTCTCTTGCTTCGCCTGGTGACACCCATTAATGCTTTCAAATCTAGACTGTTTTCCTACTTTTCCGAGCATCAGCACAACAAATGATTGTTAGCCCTTTTAAACACTTTGTACCCACCCCCCCACTTGTATCTGTATGTTGTCCCTCCTACTTAGATTGTAAGCTCTTCGGGACAGGGATCTCATTACTAATGTGTCAAGGCATGCTGCACTTATATCAATTTATCCATAATTTATATATATTTTTAACCGATGTAGGATATTGTATTTTATTTGTATTTTTTTTGTATACTATCAGGGTTATTCAATAAAAGTTCTTATAGTTTAAAATGGTGCTAGTTTTGCCACAACCAATCAGATGATAGCTTTCAAATGTTAAATAAGTTCTGATTGGTTGGGGCAAAATTAGCACCATTTTAAACAATAAGAACTTTTATTGAATCTCCGTCTGTATTTTATAATGTACAGCATGGTGTGTACCATGTTTAAGAGCAAAACAATCTGATTAGCCAGTTATAATGTTTATGTTCTTGTTCTTCTCTATGTTTCTCTTTAGTATTTAAGCCTTTTCATGAAATGAAAATGTTTTTATTTGTAACATTGCTTTCAATGGAAACCCAGCAAGCTTTTTTATAAGGAAGTACTGGAAACCACATCTCCCATTCGGATGTATCCTGCTCACTGGGGAACAGAAAAGCAACTGATGGCTTTATTCATCACGGCACCTGTTTTTTGATCGATTGCAGGAGAGAAAACCAATCCCATGTTGTCACAGCATTGTACACAACAGTATTTAAATGATTTAGCCCCAAAAGCTAAAGCAGACAGAGCTCACGATCAAAATAAAATCTAAAATGGTTGCAGCATGATGAACATCATAGACTATTTACACAGAACTAGAACAAACAAGTTAACGTGTTAAAAATCATTCTCTCCCTTTAATACTTCAATGAGAATTGAGAAGTGTTATAACTCTATAGTGGCTTAGAAATAACTATAGGTTTTAGCATTTACCAGTTTTAAAATGTAATTATACGGTAATTACTAATAAAAGGAGCATAGGATGGAATTATTAACACTGGTAGTTTGTAGACATTCTGATACATTGTCTATGATGTAGAATATTAATGGCAGAGCACAGTGTGGCTTGTGCATTGTGGAATTACGTCCACTGCTTCATAGTCCCTTGTGAATTAAAACAACCAACTCCAAAGAAAAATCCCAGAGAAGCCCTTTGCTCTTTATATCAAAGTATGTTTGGGGCACACTGGCCTTTATTTTAGCTACTGCAAGTAAGAAAAAAAAACATCAACTTTAGAATTCCTTTTCACTGACATGACATTAAAGAGTCTCTTTGCTGATAAAAGCAACTTTGTAACTGCAGGCCTCTAGGTTGCTTGAGTAAGCCGGCTTCATGACTTCGGTGTCATACCTAAGCCTTTTACTGTATCCGATGACTTTCTTCATACTGTCACTAACTATTCGATGAGATCTTGCAGAGTCTTCCAAGTTATTTCCTTGTTACCTTGCGTACAAAGGGGCATATTTATAAAGCAGCAAATCTTGCTCTATTCCTGCAATGTTTTATTTAACACTATTTATAAAGAGGTGAAGTTTGGGTTTTTCACCACATAGTAATTAGCTAGGACCCGCCAGGACTATAGCAATTATGGCTCTGGGTGAATTGCCCCTTTGGAAATGCAAACGTAAGTGCACAAGTGCACAGAGAAATGTATACTAAATAGCATTTATCCTGCTATGGCATGTATCCTGATCTGGTAATAAGAAATGTACTTATTTTACTTGTCTAATTCCCATTGTTACTTTTTTCCAGGTTGTTACCTTTCACTGCATAAATCTTGCCAGTGTCATTTTTTTATACCTATCTCCTCAAACCATTCAGACAGCCAAAAAAAACAGAGGGGCAAAATGTATCAACTGGTAAAGGCTGCACCTGTCAAGGGATCAAAAAAGAAACTAAAATAACTTCTCATCCAACTGGTTGCACTGTCACCTCCTAATGTAGGGAGAAGGAAACCAGTGTATGCTCCTGTCTTGTATCTCACTGTCACAGCACTTTATAGAAGGGACTTATTTATTGCACTATGGCATGGTTAATGGGTAATTCATTTTAGTACAATCCCATATAGTAGTAGATTATTTAATATGGTATGAACTATAAAAATTCATTTTGTATAAATATTACCCCTATTCATTGTTCTAGGCATGCAGTGCACACTATAAAAAAAAGAGGAAAAGAACAGTCCAAAATGGCGTGTACCCCACTCTTCAATAAAGTTATTGCCTTCCAGAGAAATTCACAGGGAGATTCAATAAAAGTTCTTATAATTAAAAATGGTGCTGATTGGTTGGGGCAAATATAGCACCAAACTTTAATTTCACGCATGTTCAAATTGTCAAAAGGGCAAAGCTTTTGTGCTTGTCTACAATGTTTTTTAAGATAAATATATATATATAGTTTATTTTGCACAAGATAGAGCGTTAAGTTTTGATTATTTTGATTGTATGGGTTGCCTGTTGTTTGAAATGTGGAATTTGGGATGTTAACCCCCCCCCCCTCCGAGTTGCAGGACCTGCCTTTAAGGGCCCCAACTCAACAATTCTCCCCCAAATCAAGACCAGGAAACTTCCAAAACAGAAACAAGCCAAGCCAAAGAGACCCTTTAATAGTGGTTAGCAGCCTTTATCAAGTAGGGTTGAAAATGAAATCAGCCCATTCATCAGAAGCCCAGTCATTTTTTATTTGCATATGCATGCTTTCTTTTTGATGGACCAGAAAAGTATATATATAACTGGTCTCTTAAAGGGCATGCTCAACCCCATTGCAAACGTTTACTCTAGGCACTTCCCAAAACCCTATTTTTACAATACTTAACTTTCTCCCCAGTGCTCCTGAGTGAAGATATCTTACATTGAAATCTGCCTCTCCCTCTTCGCACTCTGCCACATCTTTTACATTAAAGCAGCCAGCTCTCATGCAGCCACCAAAGTCATTGGCCATGAGCCTTGACTGATGACTTGCACCCGGAGACCTGGAAGAGCAGTGAGAGAGTGGGAAGGGGCTGGAAGACAAGGTAAGATATTTTTAGGAGCACTGGGGAGAAAGGTAAGTATTGTGAAAATGGGGTTTTGGGGGATGCTTTGTGTATGCTTAAATTTTAAATGCATCAATACCCTTAATTCGGTATTGGATTATCTCTTGAAGTAACCTTGGAGAGTGGTTTTATTTAATAAACTGATATTATGGTTTTATTTGTTTTATTTAAAGATAATGACTTAGTAATGGGCAGTTAGAATGTGTTGCATCTTATTTCTTTCTATCCGATCAGTGAATACTACTGTTCTGTGCTGAAAGTGACGAACAGTAGACCAGTCAGGTCAAATCATTAACTAGGTTGTACAGTAATCACCAATAGAAATGTGGCCTGCAGCAAGACTGACTGCAAAGAAGAATTACCTTGAGCACATGCATACAATTAAAGGCTTCCGTGAGGAGAACACAGACCTGTTATTTTATTGGAAAAATAAGGATTTTTGCAGAAGAACTTTACCTTGACAAAAAGAATTTCTAGTGGATCAGCTTGATCCATTGAGGAAAGAACAACAGATGAACAGACAGCGGTGAAATTAATTCTGCTGTGGGGCATTTCTGTTGGCTTTTAGACATATTAAAAGACGATGAACATTGCACCTGTTTTGTGTGTTATACAGTCCTCATTAAAATATCTTTTCCTGACAGTAATACTGTCTTTTCAGATCACTGCTGTGCAAACGTCTTATAGACTAATGTCAAACTGTATTTCCTTAGCATTAAAAAAAAGATTTCTGCAAGAGTTCAATTTTTTTCTACCATGTTTTTTCTTTATTTGAAAAATAAATCACGAGAGTTTCTCATCTAAAAATGAAACCCCTGTCTAGTTGTCTACATTCATGTAACAGTGATGTGTAAAGCCACTGAGAGCACAATTTGTGCATCATTGGGGGATTCTCTCTCATGGCAGTTTGTATCATCTGGTGTGGAAGTGTGAAAGATTTCTTCCTTTAAATATGTAATCCTGACATCTCCACTTAGATGGAGAATCAATGCACGGCTTTATTCCACTTGTACTTTTGATTGTATTTATAAACATGCTGTGACCAAAACAGAAAATCGTGTGTAGAAAGGAGCTTAGTGTTGGCCCTGCACCCTACGACTCGAAAGATAACATCCAGTATCAATTTGATCCGCACAAGTTGGAGGGATGGTACTGAAAACACACCCCCTGACAACTAAAGTAAAGATATATCCGAAGAGAGAAGAAAGGTGAATCTATACATGAAAAGCCATCACCCCAAACGGGTAATCTGTTAACCAAATATTAAAGTGACTACCCTGACCAGCTGATTGTTAAAGGCTAATCCTGTATAATTAGCAATTATATAGGATCAGCCTTTATTTACCAGCAGTTCTAATTGTTTTAAATGATCAATTTTGCTAATAGATCACAAATGATCTGTTGCCTGATGTGTTTACAATAAAGGTCTATGGGCAACCAAAGAAAACTATTAGTCTGATTAATATCATTAACCAATAAACTAAATTTCAATAATTTCTGTGATTTATATCCTACTAACATGTAGGGTTCCAGTGGGTTTCAACACAAAAATCCTAGGGGTAATTATATACATTTCCAAGAATGTACAATGGCACACTGCTGTTGGCTCCTTGGCCAGACAAATATGGTAGGTGCAATCCTCTCAGCCCCCTACCTCCAGGGCTTCAACATCCAAGCAAGGTACCTGAGGAAGGGGCCTAGAGTCCCGAAACATTGTATGTTGTTTTTGCACCAATAAAAGAAGCATTCACCTTAGTAGTGTGCTCCTCTACTTTTTTCCTTGCTTGTAATTATATACATTCATTAATTAAAATGAGAATTGGATTAATAATTGTAACTTAAAGGAGAACTAATATTAATTTTTAAAAATCCTAATAAGAAAGATGCTTGTGAAGGTTCTCATTCATCCAGGTCATGGTATATCTGTTGTATTCAATTAGATCAACTGGACTTAAGGTTTAGTTTTTGAAATCGTTTCGCTAGTCATCTGACTGGCTTTCTCAATTCAGAATGACTTGTACAAGAATCTTTGGCAATTATGAACCCTGGAAAATCCCAATTAGCATATCACAGCCAGGTGTTAAGGGCATGATTGGATAGTGGCTAAGAGGTGTTATAGGAACTCCCAGAGTAAGGTGTCAAAACAGCATTGTACATGGCAGACAGTTGGTGTCGAACCCCTCCACCTCTATTTAGGCTTGGTTTCTTTATTTTCACATAAATGGCCTCCTTAACACCTCTCTTGAACCAGTCAGGTTCCTTTGCCAATATGTTAACATTACAATCTTCAAAGGTATGTCCTTTATCCTTAAGATGCAGGTACACGGCTGAGTCCTGACCCGAGGAACTGGCTCGTCTGTGCTGGGCCATACGTTGATGCAGTTGCTGTTTGGTCTCCCAACACATACAAATCGGAGCACTCTTCACTGCACTGCACTGTGTATATGATGTCGTTTTTCTTGTGTTTCGGTATTGGGTCTTTCGGATGTACCAATTGCTGCCTCAGTGTGTTGTTCGGTTTAAAGCAGACAGGGAAACGGTGTTTTTTTAAAATGAATCTTAATTTCTCGGAGACCCCTGCTACATATGGGATGACCATGTTCTTTCTCCTGTCCTGCTTTTCCCCTTCACTGTTGGTATTCGTGTTCTTTTCTTTCTTTCTACTTCTTTGACAAAGGCCCAGTCTGGATATCCACAAGTTTTAAGGGTTAATTTCTTTAACCTTCACCTCTGTGCTAGTGGGGATGTTCTCAGCTCTGTTTTGCAGGGTTATGATGACACCCAGCTTGTGATCTAAAGGGTGGTGGGAGTCAAACATCAAATACTGATCTGTGTGTGTTGGTTTTCTGTAAACCTCTTGTAAACCTCTGTAAACTTTTGTATGTGGGGGAGACCAAACAGCAACTGCATCAACGTATGGCCCAGCACAGAAGAGCCAATTCCTCGGGTCAGGACTCAGCCGTGTACCTGCATCTTAAGGATAAAGAACATACCTTTGAAGATTGTAATGTTAACATTTTGGCAAAGGAACGTTACTGGTTCAAGAGAGGTGTTAAGGAGGCCATTTATGTGAAAATAAAGAAACCAAGCCTAAATAGAGGTGGGGGGGTTCGACACCAACTGTCTGCCATGTACAATGCTGTTTGATACCTTACCCTGGGCGTTCCTATAACACCTCTTAGCCACTATGCAATCCCACCCTTAACACCTGGCTGTAATATACTAATTGGGATTTTTCAGGGTACAAGATTCTTGTACAAGTCATTCTGAATTGAGAAAGCCAGTCGGATGACTAGCGTAACGTCTTCATGAACTAAACTTCAAGTCCAGTTGATCTAATTGAATACAACAGAGATACCTAATAAGAAAGCTTTTCTCCCCAGAACACCTATACATTAAAAGATTCTTCTCTAGTAAGTTGCTTTTAGTACATGTCAGTAATAGATTCTGTAAATAAGAAGGCTTCCATGTTGTTGAAAGTACAACTCATAGCCCATGTAGTCTAGAAAGAGCCACACACCCTGACCCCAGTATGGCAAGAATTGGTTGATGTGAACACAGCCTTATAAAGAGATAGTATATATAGGTAACAGTAATTTTATTTGTTAGAGCAGTAAGCAGTAAACATTAAAACATATCCTATATACTAACCAAGAGGTGTAATTAAAATGAATCATGGATGCAAAAGCTTGAGCGCCTCCTACTGTGCGCACACCAGTGCCTGTGGAGATGCAGACCCCTACTTGCACAAGCACACCCGAGATGAGTGCAAGAGAGACTGCTGTTTCCAGGAGAGAGGCAGAGAGAGGGAGAGAGAAAGTGAAGGGGGAGAGAGTGAAGGAGGGAAAGAAAGAGGGAGAGAGGGAAGAGAAAGGGAGGAAGGGGGGAGAGAGAAGGGAAAGAGAGAAAGAGGGGGGAGAGGTCTTTAAATGCAGGGTTGAACGGTTGTTTAAAGAATCTGGGGTTTGCTAGTAAATTATATTGCAGCTTCTGAGGCTATGACTGGGCCCCGTTAAGTTTCCCAGGCAGGATCATTTAGTTCTGTTTGGATACCACATAGGTCATTTCCACTAGAAGTTCTATTATATTTATTTCTGTAATGTGTGTTTTAGAATTACATCCAGTTTCCCAATGAGAAATAAAAGAGAAAAAAATAGTGTTCTGGGAATGTTATTGCTGAATTTTCTGTTTGCATATTTACCACTTACCACAGTTGTTCACCAAAGTGTTTCCTCTTATACAGACTCTCAAATAAATATGTTTAGAAGGATATAATGTGATCCCACTCCATAGGCAGAAATCCTGAAAGTTTTCTTCATTTGCATACGTTTTGAAACAAAATTAATGAAAAGATGTGAAGTGACTAGCATGATGGCTCCATAAATCTGGCACGTTACCAACTCAAGGTTTCATCTTGCGCCCTTGTGACTAGGAGAACATACTGTCTGTTACTGACAAATACCTAGTTTTATTATAAAGGGTAGAAAGTCCGTGAAGTAGCTGAATCAATATTTACTTCATTTTTAACTTTTTTAACTATTCATATTAATTTGGATTAATACAAGGTCCTTTTTATACAAAATAGCAAGTAAGCAAAATTGCAGAACAGGCTTGAACTGCTTTGTATGATACCGTAAAAATGCTATCCCCCAAAAAATCATCCTCTTCGCTAGCCAATCTGCAGCTGTTCCAGTTGGACAAATCTTTATTTGGCACCATTTATTTGAATGGAGTTGAAATACCCTGAAGCAGAGGGTCATGGGAAACAAGAAGAATGAATGGATCCATAATAGTTTTGATTAGAGCAGGGGTAGGCAATTACATTTCCCAGGGGGCCGCATAAGAAACTTGGATTTTCGTGAAGGGCCAGACCAATACTCAATTCTCATTAAAGAGATTTCAAAACTGGATTTTATAAAAAGATAACTGGTTCTTTAAATATTTGTTTATTATTAGTGGCCAGCCCCACAGTCTTTTAGGGATGATTAAATGTATCTAGCACAGAGGGCTAGACTAAAGAACTGACTATACTTGGGTAGAAACCCAAGGCACTCCAGTAAGGTAATTTTATACAAGCAATCCTAAATGTAGCGGATCAAATGGTCAATAAAAAAGCTACACACTGGGGGTATCAAAAAGTGCATGTCTCTGTTGGAAAACAATCATAAAGTACAATATACAGTGCAAAAGAGAAAATACATAAATATAACTCTAAAACCAAGATAGGCTGTCACTAATAGAGCCCCCTGAAATTCAGTCCAGCACCATCCATCGACATCTGTGTCTCTATACACACAGTCCCACAAACATAGAGCAAAGATAGAGTTCCACTTTAAGCACAGATATACATATATAAGGATAGAACTGGGTAGATCTACCCTGATGTGTAAATCGCTCCACTATATCCAAAGCCGGAACATTCATTTGTCCCACCGCAAGTATGGAGAATGCAGTCCAAGCTCTGCTTCAATTGTATTTAAATCCAGCGGCGATCATGATAATAGACTTGATTATGAAGCGATCCTATGTTAATACGATAAGGGGGAGTAAAATACTCCACGGCTCATACCAGTCCCAACTTCTAGACCGACGTGCGTTTCTGGAACATAACCAAGGTGGGATGATGATGGATGGTGCTGGACTGAATTTCAGGGGGCTCTATAAGTGACAGCCTATCTTGGTTTTAGAGTTATATTTATGTATTTTCTCTTTTGCACTGTATATTGTACTTTATGATTGTTTTCCAACAGAGACATGCACTTTTTTGATACCCCCAGTGTGTAGCTTTTTATTGACCATTTGATCCGCTACATTTAGGATTGTTGTTATAAAATTACCTTACTGGAGTGCCTTGGGTTTTTACCCAAAGTATAGTCAGTCCTTTAGTCTAGCCCTCTGTGCTAGATCACTTTGTCAATTTACAATTGAGATAAAGCCTAGGGTCCCTAAACTGACAGCACCCAACCTAACAAGGGTTTGGTTTTTACCAGATTGGGATATTTTTGTGGGCAACTTATATATACTTTAGGATGATTGTTTGATAGACAGATAAATAGATGATATAGATCAGTGATTTACAATAATCCCTCTTACAATAATTTAGTAATTATTTGTTTTACTTTTACAGTTATCAAAGATGATCTTAGACTGAGAAAAGAGGCTTACTATCCCATGATCCAGCAACGCAGCTCACAGCTACTTCCTGGAAATGGACGTCAGTTGCGGCCATGAGAGTGACATCACAAGCCAATGCATTACTGAATGTGCAGAGGCTTGTACTTAGCGGCGCTGGATCGCGGAATAGCAAGCCTCTTTTCTCAGCAAGCCTGATTTCATGCTTTCATTTATAGTCACAAAATTCGTTGTTTTATATTATATTACTAAATATTTTAAATATTAAATAATTGTTAAAAATTTTTACTAAATAAATCATTTTAAAAAAATTACAAAAATGGAGTAACTACTTTTAATTGACACTGCACATGTGTAACCCTAATAATGATTTTCATTAATTAATGATTTTACATTACAAAAAAAGGGTATTGGGAAATTTCATTAACTGCAACATACAAAATAGCTATGCAAATAAGACTTAATAATTAAGGAAAGAATCATAAGTGTTTGGATCATGGATTGTAATTTAAAAAATCAAGTTGTACTTTTTCAAAGGATTTAGATGTCACGTTCGGAATTTCTATTAAATGAATGTTCTGCCCCTATAGTGAATAACGCACTGACGTAATGACTTTATTCCATGAAAAAAATTCATCTCTGTATTCAAGAATGGCCCAGGCTAGAATGGAACAACTTAACTTTCCTTTATTGAGCAGACATTGCCGGAGTTGTCCTTTTTAAAACAATGTGACAGACAAATGCGATGGAGAAACTCAAAGAAATGCTTTGCTTGCAGAAAAGCCAAAACATTTAAATGAAAGAACTGATGGCTATATTCAGTTGGTAATGTTTATAGAAACTCATAGAAAAGGACTATAGATGGAATACTCAAAGGTGAGCAAATCAGCTGCTGAATCTTAAATAATGCCAACGTTCAGGAGATAGAAAGCAAATTCTGCCTAAAAGGGGATATTAAAAGGAAGAAACTAAATAGTACAGTTAAAAACCACGCAGTACAGTTTTATACTATGATTACCCATTGTAGAGTTGAAGAATCCAGACAAGGTTACTAATTTAATAAACGTTATCACCACGTATGTTATTAAGAAAAAGTAGAGAAGTTGGGTTTATTAACAAGGTAAAAAAGATACTAAAACATTCTAGTTCAATAAAGAATTTATCAAAAAAGCCCAATACAGTGTTTTTACCATCTGAGGACTAGCCCCATTTCTGCCATTAGGATAGAAGTTTGTGACTGATCGTCATGTACACAGTGCATTCCAGTGGTGGTGGTGGGGGGGTTTGCAATGGTAGCCGGCCCCACAGGTGTGTTGTGCTCCAGTCCACTTTCACAATGCTAGTGAACACCATTTTTTAATACAGATCGCATGCATTGTGTTTAGAACTATTGGCCAAATCCACTAGCAAGTTTCTGTTGTATTGCGTGACCTCCAGCCTCATGGTCACAGTCCACTGGTAGTGGGTGTCCAAGGTTTTGAGTGTGCTGGGGTTCATTTTTTACTTTGCAGCTTCAAGGAAAAATCAAACTTGCTGTCACGATAGTTCCTTACCTGCCTAGTGTCCCTTGGCGGCCGGTCTTGCTCAGGGATGCACATGACATCCCCGTGATGTCAGAATTTAAAAGCCAGTGAAGAGAGAAGACCAGTGCTGGATGTTTGTTCCCACATCAGTTCCTGATCTTCCCTGATCCCCTCTCCTATCCCATGCCTTGTTTCATTGCTTGTTCCTGTGCCTCAGCTCCTGTGCCTTGTTCTGTGCCTCGGCTTCTGTGCCTTGTTTCCTGTGCCTAACTCCGTTGCCAGTGTGGCTCTGCCATTTCCATGCCTTGTCCTTGCAGGTACTGGGGGCCGCAACCTGGTGTACTCAGCAGCGCAACATCCCCCCCATTAGTGCCTTTGGGTACAAGTGGGACTCCAATACGGAATTAGGTAAATCTGACACTTGCACATGTTCAGAAAATGTTGGTTGCCCACAGGAAGTGAGGTAAAAAAATTAGCCATTGACCCAATTCAGTTAAAGACATAGAACCATTTTACTAACAGCAAAGTAAAATTTTCAATAGTTTAAACTCAGTTTCTAGAAGGTGTTAGTAATTAACTAATTAACTTTAATATGATAAAATAAAGGAGTATATTCATTTTTAATAAAAAAAAAGTTTATTTAAAACAGTTATCATAAGGCTAATTAGTCTAACCTTTATAGAGTAATATCTTTTCTACACATTTTAATTTACCAACAAAATAAAGAACCCCTTATTAAATTAGACAGTAATAAAATAGAAAATAGTGATCAGAGTAAACATTTACTTAGTGGCTTATGAAAATTGGTGCCATAGGTGTATATTCACATCAGTAGGTGTGCTTTTTGCATACGAATATGTGGGTTTGTGAATTAAAGATTTCCCAGACATCCACTCCCTCTAAACCAAAGACTATAGCTGCACGTTCCCACTCTGTTAGTGAGCGTATATAAAATAAAATAAAAAAAATTAAAAATCATAAAAGACCATAAAACAGTTATTTGCTTATTCGATCAGCAATAGGATTCAGGTAAGAAATAATCTCAATCACTAGGGGATCTGAGGTATGGCACGATTATTTTTAAGCGCAAATGAAAGATTACACGGGCAGTTTAAATCATAACATAAAAGTCTGTGTTACACGTATAGGGACCTTTCAATGTATATACCTTGCCTGCACCTGGATGGTGACATTTATAATTTTACACAGATATATTAATGGGTTATACAATAAACTCTCTGGAGCATTGTTCACCAATAGGTTATATCAGAGACTCGCTGGCATTATTTAAGTTTAGAATAAAGAAGTTTCATCTTTAGGTTAGGAAAGGTTTCTTACAGTGAGAGTGGTGAAACTGTGGAACGTTCTTCCAGCAGATGTGGTAAAGCAAGTTTTTCCCCCTTCCTCTGGATTAGGCCAATAAGTAGGCTAATAAATTGGACTAGATAGACATAGGTCTTCATTCAATCTTTAAAACTATGCAGATATGCAAGCACATTTCTTAACTGGCTTGCAGGTGGTCAATTGTGTAGGTAGGTATAATATTTACTGACTTCTCAAGTGCTTGTATTACTTTAGCATCCCAGCATTCACTAGTGCAGCTTAACCTAGACCAATGTGTGTCTTCTACATTAATATTGGCAGATTAAAGGGTATCTCCACTGATTGAAAATCATTTTTGTTTCTATATGAAAGTTCACCTTCCCCCAACCCCCCTCCTATGTTTTATTCTCCCAAAAATCAGCTCTGTTCCTTTGCAGCAGCTTTTGGACATTGTGCTAGTATACTAGGGGTGTGTCTGCTGCTGTGTGGGCAGGCTGTCAGTCAATGTGCATCATCACATGCATATTCATGATTCCTGCCACACCCATTAACCCCAGTGATGCCTGATGTAAACAAAGCCATTTCTCCCTGTCTCTGCATGATCTATTCATAGGCAGTTGGAAGAAGGAGCGGGGTCAAGTTATCCCGACTATGGAAGAGACTCATGCACATGTGCAAAATGGTAAACGCGCGTCGGGAGATAAGCCAGCAGGCAGGCCTGAGAAGGAGGAGAATCGGATGCCTGTATAGCGTACAGACATTAGAGGATTTAGATATTTTGAAGTACTGCACGGATGAAGCTGTAATTTAGGGTATAATTTGACTAACACCACTATTTGAAGCTATGTAGTATTTTTCAGTCGAGATACCCTTTAACTACCAAATGAGACTTGTGAAAGGTGAAATAAAGGCCATAATGTAGATAGGCTTAAGCGGGTAATTTTTTTCTCCTAGCTGCACCCTTTCTGTTACACAAAGAAAAAAAATAACAAACACATGTGCCCTAATAATGCAAGAAAAATAAAGAACTTCTAATAATTTATAAATAAAAATGCAATAATTTACAAAAATTTTATAAATTAATAAAACAACTAAAGGCTCATATAAAATGTACTTAAGGCTGGTACTATGGCTACGCACACATGGTACCCATGAAATGCCTGACATTTTTCATCAGTTTTTGTTGTTAAATTTTGTGTAATCAAGCTTCAAGCAAAGGAATTTTTTACATGAATTGCAGCACCAGACTACAATATAAATATAATATTTGGGAAGATATTAATAAACAACCATCGTTCAAGTGTATTAGGTAGAGGGAAATAGGGATAAAAGAGCATGATTGCTTCCCATCTACTAATCTCAACAGACTTGTCATTTCAAGGAACAGACTTGCCACATCTTCTAGTCCATTCAACTCGCGTTTGTCAATTCTCAGGTGGTTCCAGAACTCCCACATGTTCCCAAGGATTCTGCCTCTTCGCAGGATGCTGATAGTTTGTTAGTTCAAATGTGCCTATCAGCTCCTTCTTCCTTCTGTTCCTGCTCTCTATTGGTTCCTTTCCTTTTTATTCCCCTCTTGTACCCTTACTCTCTGCCTGTTATAGTTTGTTGTTTCCCTTACTCGTGGTGCATTCTCTCGGCTTGACCTTCTGGGTTTGCTTGTTTACCATCTGTCCTGACTCCAGCTTGCTCTTAACGGCTTTAGTCTAGCCCTCTGTGCTAGATACACTTTGTCAATTTACAATTGAGATAAAGGCCTTAGGGTCCCTAAACTGACAGCACCCAACCTAACAAGGGTTTGGTTTTTACCAGATTGGGATATTTTTGTGGCAACTTATATATACTTTTAGGGATGATTGTTTGATAGACAGATAAATAGATGATATAGATCAGTGATTTACAATAATCCCTCTTACAATAATTTAGTAATTATTTGTTTTACTTTTACAGTTATCAAAGATGATCTTAGACTGAGAAAAGAGGCTTACTATCCCATGATCCAGCAACGCAGCTCACAGCTACTTCCTGGAAATGGACGTCAGTTGCGGCCATGAGAGTGACATCACAGCCAATGCATTACTGAATGTGCAGAGGCTTGTACTTAGCGGCGCTGGATCGCGGAATAGCAAGCCTCTTTTCTCAGCAAGCCTGATTTCATGCTTTCATTTATAGTCACAAAATTCGTTGTTTTTATATTATATTACTAAATATTTTAAATATTAAATAATTGTTAAAAATTTTTACTAAATAAATCATTTTAAAAAAATTACAAAAATGGAGTAACTACTTTTAATTGACACTGCACATGTGTAACCCTAATAATGATTTTCATTAATTAATGATTTTACATTACAAAAAAAGGGTATTGGGAAATTTCATTAACTGCAACATACAAAATAGCTATGCAAATAATGACTTAATAATTAAGGAAAGAATCATAAAGTGTTTGGATCATGGATTGTAATTTAAAAAATCAAGTTGTACTTTTTCAAAGGATTTAGATGTCACGTTCGGAATTTCTATTAAATGAATGTTCTGCCCCTATAGTGAATAACGCACTGACGTAATGACTTTATTCCATGAAAAAAAATTCATCTCTGTATTCAAGAATGGCCCAGGCTAGAAATGGAACAACTTAACTTTCCTTTATTGAGCAGACATTGCCGGAGTTGTCCTTTTTAAAACAATGTGACAGACAAATGCGATGGAGAAACTCAAAGAAATGCTTTGCTTGCAGAAAAGCCAAAACATTTAAATGAAAGAACTGATGGCTATATTCAGTTGGTAATGTTTATAGAAACTCATAGAAAAGGACTATAGATGGAATACTCAAAGGTGAGCAAATCAGCTGCTGTATCTTAAATAATGCCAACGTTCAGGAGATAGAAAGCAAATTCTGCCTAAAAGGGGATATTAAAAGGAAGAACTTAAAATAGTACAGTTAAAAACCACGCAGTACAGTTTTATACTATGATTACCCATTGTAGAGTTGAAGAATCCAGACAAGGTTACTAATTTAATAAACGTTATCACCACGTATAGTTATTAAGAAAAAGTAGAGAAGTTGGGTTTATTAACAAGGTAAAAAAGATACTAAAACATTCTAGTTCAATAAAGAATTTATCAAAAAAGCCCAATACAGTGTTTTTACCATCTGAGGACTAGGCCCCATTTCTGCCATTAGGATAGAAGTTTGTGATCTGATCGTCATGTACACAGTGCATTCCAGTGGTGGTGGTGGGGGGGTTTGCAATGTAGCCGGCCCCACAGGTGTGTTGTGCTCCAGTCCACTTTCACAATGCTAGTGAACACCATTTTTTAATACAGATCGCATGCATTGTGTTTAAGAACTATTGGCCAAATCACTAGCAAGTTTCTGTTGTATTGCAGTGACCTCAGCCTCATGGTCACAGTCCACTGGTAGTGGGTGTCCAAGGTTTTGAAGTGTGCTGGGGTTCAATTTTTATCTTTGCAGCTTCAAGGAAAAATCAAACTTGCTGTCACGATAGTTCCTTACCTGCCTAGTGTCCCTTGGCGGCCGGTCTTGCTCAGGGCATGCACATGACATCCCCCGTGATGTCAGAATTTAAAAGCCAGTGAAGAGAGAAGACCAGTGCTGGATGTTTGTTCCCACATCAGCTTCCTGATCTTCCCTGATCCCCTCTCCTATCCCATGCCTTGTTCCTATGCTTAGTTCCTGTGCCTCAGCTCCTGTGCCTTGTTCCTGTGCCTCGGCTTCTGTGCCTTGTTCCTGTGCCTCAACTCCTGTGCCAGTGTGGCTCTGCCATTTCCATCGCCTTGTCTCTTGCAGGTACTGGGGGCCGCAACCTGGTGTAACTCAGCAGCGCAACATCCCCACCATTAGTGCCTTTGGGTACAAGTGGGACTCCAATACGGAATTAGGTAAATCTTGACACTTGCACATGTTCAGAAAATGTTGGTTGCCCACAGGAAGTGAGGTAAAAAAATTAGCCATTGACCCAATTCAGTTAAAGACATAGAACCATTTTACTAACAGCAAAGTAAAATTTTCAATAGTTTAAACTCCAGTTTCTAGAAGGTGATTAGTAATTAACTAATTAACTTTAATATGATTAAAATAAAGGAGTATATTCATTTTTAATAAAAAAAAGTTTATTTAAAACAGCTAATCATAAGGCTAATTAGTCTAACCTTTATAGAGTAATATCTTTTCTAACACATTTTAATTTACCAACAAATATAAAGAACCCCTTATTAAATTAGACAGTAATAAAATAGTAAAATAGTGATCAGAGTAAACATTTACTTAGTGGCTTATGAAAATTGGTGCCATAGGTGTATATTCACATCAGTAGGTGTGCTTTTTGCATACAGAATATGTGGGTTTGTGAATTAAAGATTTCCCAGACATCCACTCCCTCTAAACCAAAGACTATTAGCTGCACGTTCCCACTCTGTTAGTGAAGACAGTTATATAAAATAAAATAAAAAAAATTAAAAATCATAAAAGACCATAAAACAGTTATTTGCTTATTCGATCAGCAATAGGATTCAGGTAAGAAATAATCTCAATCACTAGGGGATCTGAGGTATGGCACGATTATTTTTAAAGCGCAAATGAAAGATTACACGGGCAGTTTAAATCATAACATAAAAGTCTGTGTTACACGTATAGGGACCTTTCAATGTATATACCTTGCCTGCACCTGGATGGTGACATTTTATAATTTTACACAGATATATTAATGGGTTATACAATAAACTCTCTGGAGCATTGTTCACCAATAGGTTATATCAGAGGACTCGCTGGCATTATTTAAGTTTAGAATAAAAGAAGTTTCATCTTTAGGTTAGGAAAGGTTTCTTTACAGTGAGAGTGGTGAAACTGTGGAACTGTCTTCCAGCAGATGTGGTAAAAGCAAGTTTTTCCCCCTTCCTCTGGATTAGGCCAATAAGTAGGCTAATAAGATTGGACTAGATAGACATAGGTCTTCATTCAATCTTTAAAACTATGCAGATATGCAAGCACATTTCTTAACTGGCTTGCAGGTGGTCAATTGTGTAGGTAGGTATAATATTTACTGACTTCTCAAGTGCTTGTATTACTTTAGCCATCCCAGCATTCACTAGTGCAGCTTAACCTAGACCAATGTGTGTCTTCATACATTTAATATTGGCAGATTAAAGGGTATCTCCACTGATTGAAAATCATTTTTGTTTCTATATGAAAGTTCACCTTCCCCCAACCCCCCTCCTATGTTTTATTCTCCCAAAAATCAGCTCTGTTCCTTTGCAGCAGCTTTTGGACATTGTGCTAGTTACTAGGGGTGTGTCTGCTGCTGTGCTGGGCAGGCTGTCAGTCAATGTGCATCATCACATGCATATTCATGATTCCTGCCACACCCATTTAACCCCAGTGATGCCTGATGTAAACAAAGCCATTTCTCCCTGTCTCTGCATGATCTATTCATAGGCAGTTGGAAGAAGGAGCGGGGTCAAGTTATCCCGACTATGGAAGAGACTCATGCACATGTGCAAAATGGTAAACGCGCGTCGGGAGATAAGCCAGCAGGCAGGCCTGAGAAGGAGGAGAATCGGATGCCTGTATAGCGTACAGACATTAGAGGATTTAGATATTTTGAAGTACTGCACGGATGAAGCTGTAATTTAGGGTATAATTTGACTAACACCACTATTTGAAGCTATGTAGTATTTTTCAGTCGAGATACCCTTTAACTACCAAATGAGACTTTGTGAAAGGTGAAATAAAAGGCCATAATGTAGATAGGCTTAAGCGGGTAATTTTTTTCTCCTAGCTGCACCCTTTCTGTTACACAAAGAAAAAAAATAACAAACACATGTGCCCTAATAATGCAAGAAAAATAAAGAACTTCTAATAATTTATAAATAAAAATGCAATAATTTACAAAAATTTTTATAAATTTAATAAACAACTAAAGGCTCATATAAAAATGTACTTAAGGCTGGTACTATGGCTACGCACACATGGGTACCCATGAAATGCCTGACATTTTTCATCAGTTTTTTGTCTGTAAATTTTGTGTAATCAAGCTTCAAGCAAAGGAATTTTTTACATGAATTGCAGCACCAGACTACAATATAAATATAATATTTGTGGGAAGATTATAATAAAACAACCATCGTTCAAGTGTATTATAGGTAGGGGAAATAGGGATAAAAGAGCATGATTGCTTCCCATCTACTAATCTCAACAGACTTGTCATTTCAAGGGAACAGACTTGCCACATCTTCTAGTCCATTCAACTCGCGTTTGTCAATTCTCAGGTGGTTCCAGAACTCCCACATGTTCCCAAGGATTCTGCCTCTTCGCAGGATGCTGATAGTTTGTTAGTTCAAATGTGCCTATCAGCTCCTTCTTCCTTCTGTTCCTGCTCTCTTATTGGTTCCTTTCCTTTTTATTCCCCTCTTGTACCCTTACTCTCTGCCTGTTATAGTTTGTTGTTTTCCCTTACTCGTGGTGCATTCTCTCGGCTTTGACCTTCTGGGTTTGCTTGTTTACCATCTGTCCTGACTCCAGCTTGCTCTTAACGGTTCCTTTATCCTTTGGTACCTGACTGCTATGACTGACCTCCTGTGTTCTGAGCCTTGGCTCACAGTTGCCCTTTAAGTATAAAGATGGGTTGTTTCAGTCTGTCCAAGCATTCCAATCTCTAAAACCAGGACAAAAAAAACCTTTTGAGAAGGTTATTAAAATCCCACAATCAGATATAATACATATGCTAGCAAATGTTACCAGGTCTATCAACGGTAAACATTCATATGTAATATGAATATGATGTGTAAAACTATCATACCTTTTTGTATAATTGAAATCAATATACAATGGACTCATGATTCTGAAAACATTTGCTGTAAAAACATTAATGCCTAATGACTGCGTTAATAAAAAGGCGATTCCCATCCTAGTTAATACTATTTGCCCCTTGTTCGCTGTTGAAGACATTGCCTTTATAGAGTGAAAGGCCGGCTGCAATATTTACTGTTTCAAAAAATGAACCAAAACAATGTTTCTGCTGAAAAATCCATAAATGTATTTTATATGTGGATATTTTTTTTTTTATTGCTCACTGGTATTGACATTTTTATATTTTCTTTTTATAGCAAGGAAAGGGGTTTGTTTACAGCATCATTAGAAAAAAGGGAATGTGGGCTTACATTTGACTATGTGATTGTAATGTCGAAAATCCCCCTGGGGGATAGGATAACTGAGAAGCCCACCTTATCCAGGGATAAAGCTTGCAACTGTGAGAGTAGTAGATTACGTCTGGGTATTGAAGGACACAGAGGTTGTAAGTTCCAAGGTTCTTTCAATGTTGTTAGAATTACAATGCTATTTTCTTAGTTTTTATTTTGAGCTTTCCATTGAACCTTCCTATCTTTTCAGTGCCAGATTGCAGATGTGTTTACACTTTTTACATAGATGACAAGCCTGTATTCCTGGAGGTTTCATTCTGTAGTCAAGCAATTCCTTAGAGAGTTAAAGGATGATTTTCTCTTTATACTGTAAAACCATGTAATTTACCCATTGGTGCGTGTCAGCATCTCACCTTCAAAATGTAGAATTCTCCTTACTTAGGGATGATTCCTCTAATGGGGAGAACCCTTTAGGACAATGATAGTCAAACTTTCTTTGTAACACATAGAAATTCAATATCTGACAGCACCCTTGTGTACGTATTGCTGTACATGGAATTTACTTGTGAATTATTTTAGATATTTTACAGTGCATATTGTTATAAAATGTAAATAGGAGTAATGTTATGTGAAGTTATCCTATACTGATAATAATGAAACTTTAGATTAAAAATATAATATTAGATTAAATAAATATAACAATTCTACTCACCTCAGCCCTGCTCCTCTTCTTTTCTGGGTCAGTTGTAATTACGATGAGGACCTTAGCTAGTATAATCAAAATGAAACTTTAATACTTTTCTGTGGCCACCTCACTCCACTTTCTCCTTTATTCCCATGGCCTAACCAATAGGATGATGTGCTGTGTAAGAGGCATGTCTTACTAATGGCCCTAGTGTTTTGGCCCTAGACCGAATGGGGAGTTGATCGAGGCAGCCACATGAAGAAAAGTATTAAAGGTTTGTTTGGATTATACTGGCTTAACCCAAGTCCTACTGTTTTAGATCCTCATCCTAGGTTCATTTCATTGCAGTTATGTTTTCAATCATAAATCTCTCTGTGGCCAATATTGCCAATACCCTGCAGAATTAACCAGCTTCACTATAGTCCCATATGTATACATCAAAAAGGGCTCTACTGCTTCTGTTAATGGAACAGTCCACTCAGAAAATGAACTATTTCTTTACTGCTTTAATTGGGGAGCGGGAGGTATAGGAGCAATGCAAAATTTAAAACCTGTCTAAAAGCCATGCTCGATTGATGTAATAAACGTTAGCATGGCTTTAATACGGGGTTTCACGCCAGCTTTACCTCTTCAAAAAAAGCATCCAACATCTTTTTGGGGGGGGTTACAGTAGCTCTGTTTCAATCTCACAATATTTTATTTTCTTTTGGTTTGGAAAACTATTTTGTTCCAGTGGCAAATTTAATGTGTGCAGTTTGAGTGATTTTCAGTCTTCCTAAAATACGAACATTGTTATTGGTTTCTGTGCGTGTTGGGTCCTCTCTTCACGGTGATAAATGAACCGATGACATTTTCTGTCATGTCTACTTCCTCAGTTTGTTTCCTTACTATATGAAATACCTTTTGGGAAATATGGAAGTCCTTCTATTGAGGCTCTTGGTATAATTAGACCCCAGAAGAGAAATTTGTTTTGCCTTTCAGGGCAGAAATGCCACAAATACACTTTTGCACGTATTCAACTTTAAAAAGGGTGTGCAGCTAACATGACAGGAGTTGGTGCTTACTTGTTGTATTGATAGAAACTTTCCCAAGCTTTAGAGTAACTTCTTTATAACTCTACAGGAATACTACAACCTAAATCCAAGTCAGTTTGTTGCCTATCTATTTATATGAATGCTAGAATGTTTTGCAGCACTATTGTTTTCCTGTATTTTTTTATGAAAGTGTGTTATTTTCCTGGTTGTAATTTGTCTGCATTCTTTTTACTACCGCAATTTATAAACCAGCATTTAAAAAAAAACTTGAAAATCAAATCATATTTTGCAAAAAAAATTAGAATATGATTAATAAATACTATTTCAACCCTATTTTATTATTTTATCAAAGTTTGATTGGTCAAGATTGGAATATTTGCCAATCACATTTGGATTTAGTATTTCCACAATACTGTATAGAGATGTGCAAACCTGCGCAAAGCTCAGAAGACATTGGGATGAGGAAGAAGACAGATGACTCTAGAATCAAGATAAGAAGAATGCATTGTAGATATAGGTGGTTGGAAAGAAGAAAAAGAAGGCGGCGGCAAAGATAAGGGCAGCAGAGATGAAGAAGGAGAAAAGAAGATGGCAGTGACCTGTAAAGGTTCTTTTTAGGACCAGGGTGGTCCCGGTTTCGAGCTGGGAGACCCTGCAATGGTTCAAAAGGGTCCTGGTTTCAAGGCAGTAGGACCTCCATCAAAGGCGGGGCTTCATTTTTTTCTTTATTTTGTGAGTGCCTCTGACCTTTTTTCATACCTTTGTACATACACACAGTTATTTCATCCAGTTCTTCAGGGGGGTTATATTTACTTTAATACTATTAACTTTAGTGGGATTTTACAGTTTATTGGTGTTCTTAGACAAGATATTTTAAGATTCTGGAGTGTAAACATTTGGGCTTAGTTTTCCTTTAAACGTCAGTAGCGGGGCCTGTGGCATTTGGAATTAATGGCCTGAGCACCCAATGCAATATTAAAAATATTTATTTATGAGTTAGTAGCATGATACATAAAGTGTATGTATACTGAAAAAATGACTTTGCGTCATCTTAATCTATAAATAAATACATGTAAGTAGCACTTACTCTGAGGTGTGTGTGTTGCTGCATGCCTTCAATACAATACTTTTTTATTCAGGCTCTGACCACTGACCCCCACATTCCAACTGTCAAAACTGCATACAGCATACAGCACACAGCACACCAATTGTCAAACCATTCCAGCTACAGTAAAACTGCTTACATAAATGCTAAATTGTAAGATGTTTCAGATTGGATATCTAATGAAATAGGGGGCAGATCAACAAAAAAATGGTACAGTGATAGTTGGGATGAATTATAGTTTCCACTAATGGGCAATTTAAAAAAATTAATTTTCCAGTGTACATACCCTTTAACATCTGAGAGGCATAACTGAAACTAACTGCAAGTACCGTGCTTAGGGCTTGTGTAGCAAGTGTTGTCAAGTGTGTCACATTCAGGGATGGATTTACCATTAGGCACAGTAGGCACACGCTTACAGGTTGGAGGGGCGGCTGTCAATCTCTTCCCACCAATCCAACCTCTTTATTGTCTATTTTCTTCTCCCCAAAAGGAGAAAATAGGTGTGTTTTTTGGGTGTGGCGTGTGTTTAGGGGTGGGGCTAAGGGCACCAGGCTCTTAAGGTGTAAATCCGGCCCTGGTCAAATCACATGCAGTGGTACAGTCCCAGCACATGCAGGCTCATATTCCTTCAATTTTACCCTGGGATAAGATGAAGAAAATCTTTTTTTTTTCACAGTCCATTCTATCTGATACCAGTTTCAGTGCAGATTGGTCTGCGATCATTAGCCAGCAAGGTGCAGGATGATTTATTCAATTATAAAAGACAAAGTCACACTTGTTTTTTTCAACACACATGAGCCATGAGCGAGGGATACATATTTATAAATCAATCTTTTTTTGAAGGAATTATAATGGGAATCTTGCCGGCATATGATTGCATACTTACCCTCATTCCTACCAACTGAGATAGAGTTTCTACTTATGATCCTGTATATGTACTACACATGCAATTTCAAAGAGAACCCCCCCCCCCACCTTCTTATTAGTACTAGACACCTACTAAGTGTCCCAGTCTCCCTGGGACAGACTTGCTTTGAAGGATCTGCCCCAGTTTCTCGAACTATCAGGTGGTTACATCCACCTCTTGTAAATGCTTCTCTTTCCAAATCTGTAGCATTTAACTACTTTCGCTTTGAGCCTAAAATAATAACATAAAAGCATCATTCAATGATATGTAAGATTATTATTTTTTTGTGTATCTGTTTGTGACTGTAAAGTAGAACCTGATCCATGGAAGAGCACTATAAAAATATTGTATTTCAAATATCTAGAGGGAAAATTAAAGATTAAAATATATAAAATTGAAGAGAAATTGAAATAGTTGACATTAGATATAATTTAATTCACTGCAAGCTTTCTTTCCACAGAGCTATATGGCAATATCTTACTTAACGGTAGCATTATGATTATTACTTACTGTGAGAAATGCTATAAGCACAAATTTGAGTAAATTTTTGTCAGTTAGATCAGTTTACATGCATAGTAAAATGTACAATAATTCTAGTAAATTGCCCATAAAATGCTGCTTTATATAAATACTGGGAACTCGGTCTCAGTTACTGATATTGAGTATTCATACATCCCGTGAGTCCTCTAAGATACAAAGCTTTACTAATCTGTAATTAAGTGGAAAAGAGGCACCATGTTCTGTGTTTTCATATGTATATACATTTCATGGAAATTTGTAGCCAAACTATGTTCTTTTTAACGTACTAAATTAACGTACTAAATTAAAGACAAAGAGAGAAAGGAACACTCATTTTCCAGTAGAAGTTAAAGATTATATATACTGAAAAAATAAATTTGCCTTATCGTAAGTTAAAATTAAAAACATGTAAGTAAAACTTAATCTGAGGTGTGTATGTGCATGCCCTTAACCCAGCACTTGTTTTGTTCATGCTCAGTATCCCCCCTCGTTCTCTTAATGGGTCTGTCCACTCCACAAAGTAAAATTTACCCCCCAAAACTTAGACCTCACTAGGTTAAAAATTCTCCTAGATCCTCCTAAACAGTCTAACTTATAAACTTAGAAGCGTGCTGCAGATCGTACCATTGAATTCCATCTATTTCTAACTTCTTTGGGGGAGGGTTTAGTTTCTGTAGTTGTCTTGGGTTTTTTTCTTTAGGTTAAATTTTCCCATTTAACCTAAAATGCAGATTGACTGCCATTTTCCTGTGACACCACTAATAATGCTTTTATAAATTGTTTATTTATAAATAAAATATATAATTATATGGAGTATCAAAAATTATCAAAAAATATCAATAACTCTCGTGATTACAATGCAAACTATTATTTAAGGTTTTATAGGGAATTACTTATTTACAATGTATTTCAATATTCAATTCCATCCTTCATGCATCTTCATGTATACAACTTATTATAAAGCTTATTATCTTTACCTCTACAAAGCAGTCACATGTGACAGACAAATGACAAATCCAGTTAAATCGGTCGGTTTGTGCTAATTATAATCTGTGGGAAAACTACCAATCCCGATGCCAATGAGCCATATAGGGAGATTATAATGATCTCAGTAATGTATAGCACTTTGTATAGGCATTAATCACTTGGGAGCGACTACACATTACCCTAATTATTCTTAGTTAAGTGTATTTTCCAAAACATTTCTGTTGATCACTTTAAAGAATAGAGAGCTGTTAACTATCCTGGTAATGTTGTGTCATCCAATATAATGACCATCTTAAAGGGCAACCCCAATAAAAGGTAAAATGTTCTCATCTTAATCTAAATACATATAAGTAGCACTTATCCTGTGTTTCTACATGCTTTTAATCCAGTTAACCTTTTGCTCAGGCTCAATTTTCCTCTCCCTCTTTTCCCTCTGCACCTTCCATCTGACATGACTTTCTGTGAAGTCAAGCATGCTTAGAAATCACTTAAAGTCAGCAATGGGAGCAGGGATGGATTTATACTTTTTTCTCCCCTAGGCCAGCTTGACATCTAGTTTCATTGGCATGTTTTCAATAAGGTAGAATTTTCTTAGTGTTTCCCAGGCATTTTTTGAGTGGATACCATTGTCAAAACGCTATATGTAGTGTTTTTCTGCCGCTAAACATCTGGATCTGGCCCGGAAATGTTTCATTGCTGTTTGTATGAAAATAGCCTCATTATACAGCTGACTTTCCCTCTGTAGGAGTTTTAAATGGAAGTGGCCCCCTCTTTGTGGGCGTTTGACTATTTCCAAAATTTGGCAACAAAGTTGGGATACGTTGTGGCGATTATTATGAAAATGTATTGATATTGGTGTGTGCAAACAGGGGGAGTACCCTTTTATGGTTTTCCAAAATATTGTACCTGTGTCAGGTAATATGTCAGACTGACATAATTTGTGTCCTAGGTTATTAAAAAAAATTTGTACAAAAATAATGATGTCTCTTTAAACAGTATGTCCACCCTAAGAATCATCTTTATATATATGATAGATCCTCCTGCCCACCCCCAACCATCGTGTTTTTTCTTTGAAATAATGATCAAAACATTACTTACAGACCCTTCACTCCTGAGGCACATTGATCTGTCTCCCTGCTTGCTGCAACTTGCAAGCAAGGGGCCGGACCAGCAGCCACGTCTGTGATTGGCTAAGACTCAGCCAATCACAGATGCGGCTGACGTCATGGAGAATGCCTTGTGAACGAAGGGCTGTAAGTACAGTTTTTTTAAGAAATAACTTGGCGGTTAGGTCTGGGCAGGGGGGAGCTATCATATAGTAAAAGGATTTTACACAAGGTGGAAGGGGAGCAAGGATGGATCCGGATGGGGGGGGGGTGCGCTGAAGAAGAATGAAAGACTGAAAGACTGTGCGGGAACGGATAAGGCACGGATGAAGGTGACGTCAGAGAGCTTGGATTTACATTGAGATGCGCCTGGTCTGCAAAAAAATAGAAAAGTATCATGGTTATTCAATAAAAGTTCTTATTGTTTAAAATGGTGCTAACCTTGCCCCAACCAATCACATGTTAGCTTTCAAATGTTAAATAAGATCTGATTGGTTGGGGCAAAAATAGCACCATTTTAAACGATAAGAACTTTTATTGAATCTCCCTGAAATTGAAAACTGGATTGGGTGTGCTGAGCTATTTGCAAAAACATTTGCAAAAACATGACTAAAGAATTCTTTCTGTGACCATATTCCATTGTGGGGGATTGACGTATACAACGATTCACATGATTTCAAATAGAAGTTGGTATTTTTTGTAACAATTGGGTTCAATGTGGTTTCAATGTATATACTGGTTGGTTGTAATAATTAAGCCATCACAGACACAATGGGTCTGTCTGATGATATGTGTTTATTGACTTTGGGGAGAAGGTAAAAGTGGCTTTTTTTCCCCATACTTGCATAGTACCTAGGGTAAGGACCTAAAGTCCTCAGCCCTGGATACTTTACCTTATCTATCTACAGATAAGCTGTACTTATTTACATTAAGTTTTCTTTGGCATTCCAGTCCTGTCACTGACAGTGGCAGAGGAGTGGAACAGACCAGAGCGCAGTGGGAAATTTTAAGTAACTATAACAGCTGTTAGGTAAAGTACCCAGGGGTGAGGACTTAGTGATTTATGTCCTCACCCTGGGAACTATGCAGGTATGGAATGGGGAAGAGGTGAGTATAATTGTCCTTTAAAGTTATTTTAGCAGAGTTCTACCTTATAGCACTAATAAACATACAGGGAGATGTAATAAAAGTTTTTAACGTTTAAAATGGTGCAAATTTTGCCCCAACCAATCAGATGTTAGTTTTCAAATGATACATACCATCTGATTAGTTGGGGCAAAATAAGTTCTTAACAATAAGAACTTTTATTACATCTCCCTGATAATTTGTAGATGATCTCACTGGAGAGATTAACTACTACTTTAAGAGACATATTCCTGACCCACCTTTCTTAGCTAACCTATATGTTTCTGCAGAGAAACTAAAAAAAAGATTTTATATATATATATATATATATATATATATATATATATATATATATATATATATATATATATATAAAGAAAAAAAATGTGTGCAATGAACCTTTCTTTTTTTCTTTGTATGTTGATTATCAGGGGCACCAGGGCAGTTGGAAGTCGTTGAAGCTGTGTGCCTGCTACTGACTGATATATATATATAAATGTCCAGTGTGTGGCTGCTCTCAGTTCTTTATAACCATCCGCCCAGGTGCTCTACAACTACTACAAGAATATCCAACTTGTAATACAATACTCTAATTCAAAAAAAAAATTTATTGTGTTCACATCAAATTTCAATGTTTTTTAATGTCACTTCCTGATGACAATGATGGCTAAATGAGGGCTGAAATGTAGGGAAGTTTGATGTAAACACAATAAATTTGTTTTTTTGAATTAGACCTTGGAAGGATTGTGGAAGCACTCCTTATGGTAAATTACAATTACATTATCGGAAGTGCTACTGATCTGGTCAAAATATTATACAAACAAAAATAAGATAATCAATGCACATTCCTAGGCCCCATACAATGTCATCTTCTGCACAGTGGTATACATTATAAACAAGGGGGTTTTAGTATACATTACTGGGGTTTTAGGATACATTACCTCCAACCATGTCAAGGTAAGTAAGTTCTAACCTTTTAACTTTAATTTTTTACTTCTGCATTTCTCATACTTGTGCACTGGATCAATATAGCAGGCTTTCTCACTTCCCCCCAGCCCTTTGGCTTTTTTAAATGAGGAAAGAGGCCGCCCATCCAGTGCTTTATATTAAAGATATAGGACCTCCAATTAAAGGGGTGTGTTGGGGGGGCTATTACCACATGGAAGCTAGACCATGAAAAAGCATATAATTTTTTCGACCCAATCGACTGATACACAGAAATATCGGTCAATCAGCCTGAAAAATTGCATGGTGTGTACACTGCCTTAAGGTGCCCGCACATTAGTATTTACCCGCTGACCCATGTGTGACATTCAATCAATATTTGCAGAACCTTTCCCATTCTACTTCACAACCAGCATACGATCACGAGGTCCCGTCTGGCCCATTCATTTTGCAATTGTATGTTGGTTGCAAAGAAGAAAGGGAAAGTTGTTTCCTGGGAATATTGATTGAATGCCACAGATCGGTCGACCGGTAAATTTCTAATGGGCACCCTTAGACTTAGAATTCTATGGTCTTCAGAAATGCTTCTATCTTCTTACAGAAAAGGAGTTTATGAGGTTATTTTGCTTTCACACTGGTACTGTCGAAATGATACCCTTTTCCATCTGGCTAAATGTTCACTGTCCTCAGTGCACAATCAGATATTATTTCCTTGCAGGCAGGAGGCTGAGCCTTATCCAAAATGCCACACTTATTTTCATATGTCATGATTATCAGTGATACCTTTTAGCAGACAATGATAAGTGTCTTTTATGTTTGAGATTTCATTATGTGGTTAGTATTTTCGTGTGTTACTGTTATATATACTAATCTTACTGTCTTTTCATTAAATGTCCATTTTTGCAACTTTTTTGTGTTACAAGTAATCTATGTCAATTTACGGCAAAAAAAATCTATATAATAATGAGAAAACGTCTGCCTGTCTTTCGGTAGAAATGACTAAATTACAGGTTGCTTCATCTTCCTCAAGAAGTAGTCATTCTCCTCTCATAAAAGTGTCAACATATTTAATTCTGTGACATTATCTGTCTATGCATTTTTTAAAGATATTGTGTTAAGATTCTAGTCCTGACTTTGTACTTTCCTGTACAGTATTTAACTGTTAAACTTAACTGGGGAAAATTGTTGCTGTGGTTTTGCAAACAGAATAATTATTAGTTATTATTATTTATTATTTCCTTGTAGTTTGGTAACCTGTAACCTCAAAATTAGATAAAATATAATATAATGGGATTTCCTAAATCGGATATTCATACTGCAGCAATTAGAGTTTAACATTAACAAAAAATCTACTTAGTGAATATTGAAAAGTGTAGTCTTACTAGAAGGTATATTTTATATGGAATTTGCAGTTTAATACAGCACTTTATAGCAACATTCTGTTTTGTCACCGGTTAATCGTTTTTAAAGGTGTGATTTATATTCTATTAGTTTTGTTTATGTTCTAACATTCTATTAGTTATATTTGTAAGGCTGCCAGTTGGTAATGATAGCTATGGTGTATACTTCACAGTAGGCAGCACTGTCTTTCTGTGTTGAAATGCTGGATATTTTATGTGTAATGAACAAGTCAGTATATGCAACTATGTGGCTGCAGACTTAGCAAACCTATTATATTTATATAATATATAAGTGGACTGGATTATAATGGGAGCAACAGTGGAATATATCCTTATAAAAATCACTCAACTACGTAGTTGAGTGATTTTTATAATAATATATACCACTGCTGCTCCCCATACATTTGCCGTCCACCTTCCAATTTAACCAACACTTTCCTTGTCCAACCCTGCAATAAAAAAACATTCCTATAGCACACAGGCATTTACTATTCGTAAAATCCTTACCTTAGTCTTTGATGTAAACTCCGTTTCACCCGGTAACTCGACCTTCGGTCTCGTGCTTTTATATGGCCAGGGAACTCCTCCTTGACTTTATATCCTTATATTACACTGTAAGGGGCGTATTATCCCTTATATAAAGTGACATTTCCAAAATCATCTTTTATCCCTTACATATATATAAGTTTTGTCATATCTTTACTAGTAGTATCTTTACTATTGAAGAGTTGTTCCACTTTGTAAACAGCATGCCCAGGAAGTAAGGGAAAAAAAAACAAATAAAACCCATATACACTCAAATCTTAGGATTTGTTATACTGTAAGCATTGTTATAAACATATATCAAAGATATGACAGCTCACACAACTGTTCTGAACATTAACACTAGCACCTAGTACTAGTGCTAAACAGTGCTGGTTATTTATATAAATAATATAAACACAATAGCAGAAAATGTGTGTGGGTTTATGCTAGCAAGTGAATCCATAATATCTAAATATATTATAATATATATAATATCCGTGAATCAATTGATTTGGGTAAATCAATGGTTGAAGACAATCATTTTTAAGACTTGGCAGTATAAATAGCTTAGTCACAAAATATAGGAAATTAAATGCTTAACATATGAAAATGGATATACTGCTAAATGTGTTTATGAAGCCAGATCCACAAAGACACTTTGGCAGAGGACCTAGCAGCACAATGGAGTCCTCTCCCATGATGTCACATTGGGGTCAGAAGGAGGTATTCAGAGCCAATATTTTATCACTGCTAGTTTGGTGTGAAATATTCTGGGTTTTGAAGAGTGCAGCCAAGATCTCTCTATGGTCGACGCTGTCTAAAGCCCAGTCTTTAAGTGATCCATGGGCAGAGTGGACCCACTGCATATGTGTGCCAGCAGAATTATTAGTTGACTTAAGAAAGGTCTACTGCACTACTGCAGAGTAATAAATGGTGGGGAAAGACAGAAGGTGTGTAAGAAGAAAAAGACAGGATCAGCTACATTTAAAATCCATAGAGAGAGATGTTATTGTTTTTATCTATCTATCTATCTATCTATCTATCTATCTATATATATATATATATATACATGTCTTATACACACATTTATTTACATTAATTCTGTTTTTATTAGTTTAATTTTTTTAGAGGGGGAGGTGCATTTCTCAGTTTACCAACCCATGAAGAATTGAGGTGTAATGTTTGACAGAAGATGTGTGTTGACACATTTTATAAAATATTTACAAAAAGTAAATATTCCTAATGTACTCACATATAGTGTAGCCCTGTCTAATGCAAACTTTAATAGAACCATTTATATCACAGTGAGGTTTATTAAATAGCTGGTAATAATTTAGTCAGACATTTAGTTAGACATACTTTGTATAGGACCTAAGACTGTTATCTATTATATGAATTTAATGGGTAAGTCCACCCTCTTAACAAAAATTGGTAAATATGTGAAGGACACTCCCCCACCCCCACCTAAACCCCATTTTTGTTATTCTAACCTTTTCCAAAGATGCTTACAAAGTTACTTTCGTAACCTAATTCCTTGCCTGCAGGTTCATTCCCCCACTGCTGCTGTTGTGAGCTAGTTAAGAACCTTCTGTTAAGAGAGTAGAGATGCCCTTTAAGAAGCCTAAAATTAAATAATACTTTTTGCAAAACAAAAATTCAACAGTAGTTTATTTTAAATTCAACATTCTGGCTGTTACACTAGCCTATATAGCTTGAGCATAACAGCATGAACTTGAGAACAATTGTTTCTATTGCTGTATTTTGAATAAATCTAATTGCCAGGTTGAATGAATTTTTTTTATATTGTGAGGCTTTTAACCATTGCCTCCTGAACTCATACACTCATAATGAGAAATGTTGTACCACTGAAATCCCACTGCAGTGTCACTTGCATTAGTTACTAGATAATTATCCTGCTCTATGCTGTTAATAATCCACTCTAGAATTCCATGTTTCTCATGTATAGATAGATCGATAGATAGATAGATAGATAGAGAGAGAAAGAGAGAGAGAGAGAGATAGATGATAGATAGATAGATAGATAGATAGATAGATAGATAGATAGATTAGATAGATAGATAGATAGATAGATAGATAGATAGATAGATAGACATGCACAGCACCAATCTTTTAAAGATGACAGACAGAATCTTACAAGGATCAGCTGTGACATTCAGTGACTATTGGATAGAATATTGGACAAAAGTTACCAGGCTATAGAAAATCAAATGAGTTTCTCCAGTTTTAGCGTATGATTGGTCAAATCTCTTGTGTGGATAAGGCAACAATAAATAGAACGCAAAACCGCACTGTAATTCTGCTTTTAGAGTCAGAATTGTCCTTTACTTTCTGGTAGAGTAGGATTTTTATAGTTAGAGCTTATAAGTATTACTACATAAGAGCCATAGCTCCATATCATGCACAGTTGAATAAATGTTTTACAGGTTGGATAAATGTTTCTATATAGATCTTCAAGGGGAAAAGTGGTCTTCAAACATGTGCTCCCTATTAAAAAGAACACACTCCTACTTTTATAATGACTCCAATTTCATGCTTTTAGCTGCAGTCTATCCAAGTTTAGGTGGTTGGTGCTTCCTGTTGTGACATCTCCAGCCCCTAACATGAGCATGCCCTTTTGTATCCTACTACTTGACAGAGCCTCATCAGTTGCATTATAACCCCCATCTTTAAACTTTTTATCACTTTTAAAGATAGCCACAAGCCTAAAAACATTTTTTTTCTCTTTTCTCTTCCTAAGGTGTCTATAAATAGAGGAAAGCATAGAAATTGTGAAGTGACAGGGCAGGGCTACACCTGCGGTCCGTACAGAGCATGAGGTGCCGATAGAGTGGCCCCTAGCATGGGCCAAGTTGGGCACCCTGATTTATATGTATGAAGAGAATTCTGTAACTAAGAAGGCTTTCATGTTGTTTCCTGTAAATATCACAGTCCGTGTAATCTTCAAATAACCTTGTGAGCAGGTTCGGACCCATTTCTATGTTTAAATAGACTGTGGGCCCACCAGGGGTTACCCCTGTGTCCTGGTGGGCCCACAGTCAATTGAAACATAAAAAGACATATAAATCTGCCAGTATTCACATTCTTTATTCAAAAAGCATTTCCTATACAGATGTCTCCGCACCAATATGGAAGCCCTAGAATAAGACTTTGAAAGCTGCTGTTACCCCGTAGTTTATATTTAAACCAGCATGATTTGCAGTTAGCCTACCAAGAACAATATTGAATAATTATCTAGAAACTAGAAAAATATACAGTTCTAAATGTACCTATTAATACATGGTATCTCTGGTGGGTTAGTGGGCTAATGCTGTACTTTTAGAAAAACAGAATCCATAAGGCTACAGGATCTTTTTAATTTTAAATTTTTCATTTTTGTTGAGTCATTCATGCTGGCTAGAAAATAAACTGCAAAAATTACTTTTAGTGAGAAATGCAGAGTAATGTGTAGATGTGTGGGGAGATAACTGCAAAAACGCTGTTATGTTAATTAACAACAAAATAAACAGTTACATAGAGAAATAAAAATGCAATTCTTGGATTATTAGTTAAAATGACATAACTCAGTTTACTATAAATAGTGTATAGTATAAATGTGAGACTCTAACCTGTACAAATACATCCCACAAATATATAGTTCATCGCTAGGGTTGATATCTTTGAAGATTAATTCTGAATGCGTAAAATCAGCATGCTGAAAGGCTGGTCAGTATTTATATAGGAAGCCATGATGTAGACTGCAGTTTGGTTTTAAAGAGAGGTGGCAACTCTAATTGTACAGAAATATCTTTCTTTAAATGTCTCATTTTATGGTAATGCTGGAAGGTAAAAACGTAAATAAAATGACAGCTAGCCAGGCAACATGTGGATTTTTTTACATTTTAAAGGAATGACTTTAATGCATAATGCATTGTATTCCCCATTACATTCCTACATATAGAATGATCATATGTTTGGATCATGTTGTTTCTATAAGTGCCTGCCATTAAAGGGGTTCCCACAAACATTCTCCTTTTAAGGTAAGGTACACTAATAGAAACAAGATGCTGCAGAGGTTACAAAGTGAATCTGATTTTAGAACAGCTGTGTGCACTGCAGTTCACATCTTGTGAACCTTATTTAGGCTACTTTCACACAACCAGCATGTTTTCCTTCAGGTAGCATTTTTTTTACTGCTCCCCAGCAAAACTATGACTATGAAAAAAGAAATGTAATCAAGAGATACTTCCAAAGCTGTAAAAGTGTTTGTTCACCTATTTATGAGGCACAAAACAGCAACATTTTAGGAAGAACGCCACACTTGCAGTTCTGCTAAAATGCTGCAATTTTGTATCTCATAAAACACTTGCTTAAATTTTGCAATTTTTCAAATATGCCTTGCATTTGTTTTTAGGGTCATTGGTCATTGTGACATGAACACAGTTTATGAATACAAGAAACAAGAGTGTACAAATATCTGAATAAAACAAGCCCACTTCCACCTCTCTACGTAATCTAGTTCATGAGCTATATGGCAGGACACCATATACAGAGTGACTGCCTTAGAATATCAAGGGGCATTTTCACTTTTAAGGCTATATATAAGGCGTAACTGACCATGCAGTCAATAGAACACCGAAAAATTACTGCAAAAAAACTGGAATATTGGTCAGTCAGGTAAAAATACCTAGCCTAAATGGCTTTAGATTTCCAAGTGGGACATGCCAGAGTTTGTTAAAAAAAAAAAACTTTTACTGCATGTATCTCACTTACCAAATCACAGAGGTGAATGGGCTTGTTTCGCTTAATTTTTTATGCTCTGTCTTTAGGTTAAAATGAATGTTGTCTCTCACATTTTTGTGAGCTATGAAGATCTGCAGAAAATACTGGCCACCAGGTTAGCTGATTTTCCAGTGTAATACATTCCAAAGCTCAGTAAATATGATAGCATAAGGTCAGAGGCACTACGAGGGGGAGCAGTGCCCAGAGCATTTGACTCACCAGTGCCCCCTATAGACCTGCGTGGGAATGTGCATACATAGACTTTAATGCGCAGGGGTGGGGAGCCCAGAAAAAAATGTTCATCTTGCTTCATGGATGCAGCACCCCTTGATAGGGTAACTGGTACAGAATTAGGTCTGCAGAGAGATTTTACCACCCTTTTCTTGAATTAATGTGTGTGTAGTATGATTGACCAGCAGTTTAAAGGTGCAGGACTTTATTTTATAAACACTTTTTTGCCAATATTCCCAGACCCAGTTTTTAACTCTTCATGTTACAAGGATTCATGTTACTTTTGGGTGAAGATTCTCTTTAAATGCCTTGCACAAATGCTGGTAAAATGATCTGCTTCTCATGAGAATACATTCATATGTTCTCAGCCTTAAGTAATAAATAATCCAATCAAGTTTACCAATGGTTTCTATTTTTAATAAATGCTTCTTTTATTTATGCAGCAAAGGCATATTGAAACTATAGCTGTTAATAATTTACATCTGTTCCTGCTTTAAAGTCTAATTTCCCTACTACAGACACATATTGCTTGTTGTTGCTCTTAGAACAAAAAAAGATAGGAAATGTTTTAATTAGCATATTACAGTCCATTTTTCATTCCATCACCTGCCTTCCAATAGAGTCCCAGTTTAGCAACCATCTAGATTTAAAGCTGGGTACACACATTAGCGAATCGGTGCAGGCAGGATTGGCCCTTTATTGCTAGTGTATGTACTGCAGTCCCGAGCATTTCCAAAGGGCGCCAAACATTCACCGTCAGCCTTTGGATCATTCGGAACTGCCCTAAAATGTCCCCCAGCTGCAGTCCTCTCCCTTTACTAAAAGTTGGCTGCGGCTAAAGGAAATGTGCAGTCCTGAGCATTCTCCCCATGGTTCACATGAATCTGATTCTTTCTATCATCTTTAAAATATCTGGACTGTGTGTACCCAGTCAATGTAGCTTGGAGATGTACAAAAAAGTTAAAGGACAACTATACTCACCTCACCCTCGCTCCTCTTCCTCCATAGCTGCATAGTACCCAGGGTGAGGACCTAAAATCGCTAAGTCCTCACCCTGGGTACTTTCCCTAACTCCTGCACTACTTACCGCAAATCTGCTTCGCTGATCGCTCCATTCCTCCGCTCTTCCTGCTTCAGTGACAGATCGTGAGACAGCCAATAGGAAGATACGCTCTGCAAGGAGGCGTGTCTTCCAATTGGCTGCCTCGCGACTGTCACTGACAGTAGAAGAGAGGTGGAACAGTGTGGATCGGCTAAGCAGATTTGCGGTAAGTAGTGCAGGAGTTAGGGAAAGTACCCAGGGTTAGGACTTAGCGATTTTAGGTCCTCACCCTGGGTACTATGCTGCAGTGGATCGGGGAAAAGGTGAGTATAATTGTCCTTTAAATAAACAAATAGAACAAACATGATGTTTTTCTATAGCATTGTCCAAGGGGGGTGTCGTATATTATTTTAATTTTAAGAATGAAAATCTCTACAAAGGTTAAAAGGTGACTGATTCACAAGGACATTTAACTGTATGTCTGTTAGTCAATGAAAATTGGAATCTGGGACATATACATATATGAATGTATGTTATTATTTATTATTTCCAAACTGTATTCTGGTATACAATAAAAAGTTTAATAGACAAGTCAGCTAGAAAGCTTAGGGAGAGGTTGGGGAAAAAAAGCACTCCAAACAGCACTCCACTGAGCATAAAAATGGTCATTGCTAAAATGGGATTTCGGTGTATCGGCAAGGTGTGTGCGGTATAAAAACAAAAGACATTGATGTAGATGAGCTACTGCTGTTGGCATTGCTATCTGAACATTTATAATTGTCGGTATCAGCTCCCTTTACTTTGAGTAGAGAGAGAAAATACATTCTGCCATGTGTAGTGGAGCATATACTGCGTATGGGGATCGTTCGGGTCCGTGTATGCATTTACCACCAAATGATACTAATAGATTCCAATGAAATCTGCCAGTAAACATGCGATCATAATCGAATGTCTATGGGCTAATTAAACACACCACTGCATTTTAACACTTGTGTTGGCCAATTGGTCTGGCTACACTGGGTGCCTTGGTGCCTAGTGATTTTCAGAGTGCATGCGAATCACCATTTTGGTGCGATTTGCATGCGCTCTGATACCTGAATATTAAAGTGATCACATTGCAAGCGGGCATCAACATATAAGATTTGTGTGCACAATCGTGCGCATTCAGTGTGGCCTCATAGATACTGGAGAAACTTGCAGGGACAGCAGCCCAATGATGTAAAACTTCCACAAGATGTGCTTGCCTGTTTCTGTATGTTTTGGTAGATTTCTAAAGAAGGTTAACGCCCCTGTTTGCTTTAGAACTACTACCTGCTGTGACATTGTTCTAAATATATTTTTAGTGGTTAATTAATTAGTTGTTAATGCAACTTTAGCAACAATAACACTTCTTGCCATTTCCACATAAAAAGTGTTAACACTGGATGTTTATTTAAGTTATCTCACTAACAATAAATCACAGTTTCAGTAAAATGTGTATTTGCTAAACCTTCCCTCACCTAATGATTTGGATGGGGGGGGGGGAGCAAAATGTAAACATTTTTGAAAATCTGCCATTGACGTTTAAATATATTTAATATACTTGCTTGAGCATTTGGTGCTTCTTCAGACCATTATCACACGTTAGACTAGGATACCAATTGTCACTCAATGTTCCTTCTCATTCTTAATCAGCTGTGTGTGCAGGTATATAAGTAGAACATATGTTAGGACACAAAGTTTATACTCAACATTATCTATAATCACCTGATTTTTTAGAGCTTTGTTACAACCTGTTTGTGCAGGCCTGCTGATTTGTGTGTGTGCCATTTTTATGCTATCTTTGTTAAGGTGACAGTAGAAAAAAGAGAAAAATTCATAGTATAATGAGGGGTTGGACATATTTCAGTAGGGTTTCCCTATGATGCCACTATTGCCATTGCCAAGAGACTTAAGGCCTGACCACAACTTTCGTGTGGCAAATGAACACCCATTTGGGGTGTCTATTGTCTGGTGTATGGATGCTCAGTCGGGCATCATTAATGATTAGATGGGTCCAGGGCCGGCCTTTGATATGGACGACCAGTGCGACCACACGGGTTGCGTTACCAGGGGGGCGCCAGCCAGGAGTCTTAGGTCACAGACCTGTAGGTCAAAGTTGTGTATCATTGCCACAGCCCCGCAGATCAAATATATGTACCACCTCACATGCAAAGCCCCAACACACGTAAGCCTTACTTAAGGCTTGGAGATGGTGCTAAGTGCAAGTACCAAATCTTGCACAGGGTGCTTTTTAACCTAAGACCATCTCTGGGTGGGTCGGATTATTAACGATGCCAGACTGTATGGCCATACAGCACAACCTATTGCCTATACACTAAGTAAGCTGTTTGCAGACAGCCAGCAATGTCTGTATGGAGCTTTATTGTTTATACCAAAAAATATTGCTGATGCAAAATAGATTTAGATAATTTACAGCCAACAGTGTTCTTAGGAAGTGTAGTATTCACCTGATAGACATCATGTTATAATGCAGTGTTCTCTACTGAGAGTATTTGGTGGTACTTTGTGGACTACATTCTCAAGGTATTTCTGTATATGAATAACCAGTATATGTTTTATTGACGGTGATGACATTTCTTCATACATTCCCACACTTTTCTTTTTTTAAACTGTTTGTTTCAAAGCAATAGCCAAATACTGAAACATCTTGCTTTCAAATTGTAAGAAAAAAATGTCAAATTGCACAAGGATTTAGCCGACTGTAATCAAAAACTGTTTAATATATTCTGCACTGCTCAGTGAAAGTTTATAGCACAGGACAATAAAAGATTCTTTAAAATGAAGGTTTTATTTACAGAAAAACAATGTCACAGACAGTTGGAATACATTTATTGTAGAAATACAAGGCTACTCCTTGGTAGTACACATATATGACAGGTGTTACTGTAACTTTTATTAGACAGTTAACAAATAGTTCAGGTAAAACTTGATTTATTCCTTGAAAACTGTTGAGTAAGTTTAGTAACTCGATGCACAGACCATTTATTTTATAGAATGTTAATGTTGGAGCCTTGTGGTTCTTGTATTGTATGGCTGCAGCAGGGGCATAATTAGGGTAGGGTAGCAAGGGAAGCAACTGCAGGGGGACCCTGGAGCCAAAGGGGCCCCATCATCTTATTTTTTTATGACAGAAATAGCCTCCTTTCAAAAAAAAACACTGTGGATGAAGCCCGGATAAGGGCCCCATCATAGTTTTGCTGGGGGGTCCAGTGGTTCCTAGTTACACCACTGGGCTGTAGTACTGGAGCAGGTCCCCATGATGTTAAGTGGCCCCTTGGCACTTGCCTAGGTTTCCTTATATTTCTGCTCTGCTTCTATACTATGGATGGTACTGGCTTTAAATCCTAGTTAAAGATTAACTAAGTTTGACAATATGCAGTAATTCATTGTAAATGAATGCACATTTGGTCATGGGTTGGTGGGGGGGGGGCTATATAACCTGCTTTTATGTCGATCTATAAAGAGAAACGTTTTTCTTTATGGGCAGACAGAATAGAATGTAACACAGATTAGAGTACAGTTACATATAGAACTACCCAGTGCAGTCCATGCTAAACCTACAACACAGCTAGGGGGCAGACAATGGGATACTAATCACCAGGCATCTTGCACAGCTTAAGGCTATTTCATCTGATGCTCTAGACAGGTTATCTGATGCTCCAGATGACTCACTTCCCTGTGAACCAATTTATAGTCATTTGCTCTGCTCCTCCTTGGGGAAATTGCTGGTCTGATTAAAGTAAATCCTGATGTGGGAGCTGCCACACGTCTTTTATTCCCACTGTGTGGCAGAAAGCATGAAGTCTGACTGTACGATCTGTGTAATGCCAATACTATTGTTGTAAGGCCTACCGAACCAATAGCAAAGCACCTGGACACAAATGTGCAATGTAGTGGAAGTTGGGCTCCCTTTCATCACTACATGGGATGGTTTAAGAAAGCTCTTGCTATCCTGGCATCCTCTGCCATCCACCATCTCCCTTCACTGTTCACAAACACGTTTCCTTGCCCAGCACCTCCCCATTACAGTAACAAGCCACAGGGGCTGCGTGAATCCCATTTAATAATAAACACTTACATCATGATCTGTTCAGCACAACCCAAGTCTGAAATATATCAACCAGGGGCTGGAAGTTGAAACAGCTGAAGGGCTGCATGTCACACAGCCAAAAAAGCCAAACCCCTCATCTCTGTTATCTGTGACCCTAACCAGCCTAGGCCCATGTCCCTTCATTATTATTTTGGCGGGTTTGAAGCAGGTCAAGGCATGCAGCATTCAGCAGCCTATTGTGTGTGCCTAGGGGGTGTTTTGGAGGGGGTGCCATTGCCAGTAACAAATCTTGTACAAGGTGCTATTTATCCTAAGGCCAGCCCTGGCCCTGATAACAAGACCCCGGGGCTGTATTGTGAGACAGGTGCAGGTTGGTCAGGGGCTTGGAATGTAGGTTTCAGTTGCTGTATCTGCAAATAAACAAACCTTGACCTGACATAACCTTTATACGGGGCTAATTGGGAGTAATACAGCAGTTAGTATCTACAAATGACACAGTCACCCTGATGAATGGGAACACAGACAATGAGCCATCATCATATCCCCCTGCAAGGCCTCTGTGTCCAGAGAGGACAGACTATAGACCTATAGAGGAGAAGACAGAGGTCAGAATCCTATTGGATATCAGGGTACCACTACCAAGGGTACTGGAGGGAGCAAGTTTTAAAAAGCATGTTGCTAACACACATACACCAAGAGAATTGGCTGTTAATAGTAATTATTTGTATGGGCGGGATGATCACAATCAATCATATGGACTATAAGGGGATAGAGGAGGTGGGGTTGGGTAGAACCATATCCCATATTCAATTCAAGTGCATGTGAAGGGGTTCACTGTTACTGTTGATCTCTTTATGATATTTTTTTAGGAACAGTATAGTATATTTTTTGTAATATTTTATATTATACAACTACATGTAATATATATACTATATAATAAACAATTACATATAATATATATTATAGATTATATAGATTATATAATATACAACTATATGTAATATATGTATCATATTTTATACAACTACATGTAATATATGTACTTTAATTTTTACATTTACATGTAATACATGCACTATAAAATATACAATTACATGTAATATATGTATTATATAATATACAACTAGATGTAATATATGTATTCTATATACTACAACTTCATGTAATATATGTATTATATGTTATACTGCTTCATGTAATATATGCATTATATATTCTAATGCTACGTGTAATATACTGTATTATGTATTCTACTGCTACATGTAATATATGTATTATATGTTTTACAGCTACATGTAACATATGTATTATATATTATACAACTACATGTAATATATGTATTCTAAATTATACTGCTACTTGTAATGTATGTATTATATATTATACCACTACATGTAATATAAGTGTTATGTAGAATAATATATAGTATATAAATAAATAAATATATATATTATACTGCTAAATGTAATATATATTATATATTCAACTGCTACGTGTAATATACAGTATGTATTATATATTTTACTGCTACATGTAATATAAGTATTATATATTTTACAGCTACATGTAACATGTATTATATATTCTACTGCTACATGTAAAATATGTATTATATATTATACAGCTACAAGTAATATATGTATTATATATTTTACTGCTACGTATAATATATGTATTATATATATTTTACAGTTACATGTAACATATGTATTATATATTCTACTGCTACATGTAAAATATGTATTATATTTTATACAGTTACATGTAATATATATTATACCATTACATGAAATATATGTATTGTATATTATACTTCTACAAGTAATTTATCTATTATATATTATAAACTAAATGTAAAATATGTATTATAAATTATATTAATACAAGTATTATATATTCTACAACTACACAGAAAATATGTATTACATATTATGCTGCCACATGAAATATATGTATTATAAATTATACTGCTACATATAATGTATGTTTTATATATTATACCACTACATGTAATATGTGTATTATATAGTATACTATTACATGTAATAAATATATTATACAACTACATTTAATGTATGTATTACTATATATTGTACACTGTCCAAACCATGGAATGTTAACTAACCCCTTGGGACATTGTAGTGGTTTTCGTGTAATGAATAATTATTACTGGTACAAAAAATAACCCAAAAAGAACAGTCTTAACTGTGATCACCTGTATTGGGTCCATCACTTAATACTCAGGGTCATGTGTCATCCAAAAACATAACAAGGGAGAACAAACAGAGCAAAACACACTGAGCTCAGGGGATCATTCACTAAATAGACTGTCAGATAGAAACTGCACTTTAGGCTTCTTATTAACACTTTCAATGCCCCCAATGCCTTCACAGTATCCAATAACTATGGCAAGATAGTGATTAAAAGAAATAGAGTGCTTGCAGTTTGTTGTCAGATGCAGTTCCCAGTGTCTGACAGCTGTTAGTTGTTTTAAGCCCTTTAACTCTGTAGTAGAATATTGTGTGTGCTGCTATGTGTGTTATTATAAAATGACCCTGGGAAAAATTGTTGAATTAAATGAAACCGAGGGGCAACCGAGGGGCAATCTATCAAAGGATTTCAATTTCCTCCTTTTTAGACCAATAGAACTCAATAAATCAATGCAGATTGGTAGTAGATTGGCATTTTAATGGCATTGGCAACCTAAAACATTGGTTTCTGTATTATCATATTTGCATTGTGTCATGTGGCTAATACATTATGCAACCATTATAATCGTACACAGTTAGTTCTATACCCAGTTAGTTCTATACACCGTTCCATACCCAGTTAGTTCTATACACAGTTAGTTCAATACCCAGTTAGTTCCATACCCAGTTAGTTCTATACACAGTTCTATACCCAGTTAGTTCCTATACCCAGTTAGTACTATACCCAGTTAGTTCTATACACAGTTCCATACCCAGTTAGTTCTATACACAGTTAGTTCAATACACAGTTCTATACCCAGTTAGTTTCCATACCCAGTTAGTTCTATACACAGTTCTATACCCAGTTAATTCTATACACAGTTAGTTCTATACACAGTTCTATACCCAGTTAGTTCCTATACCCAGTTAGTACTATACCCAGTTAGTTCTATACACAGCTCTTACCTATACCCAGTTAGTTCTATACCCAGCTATATCTGTTGTATTCAATTAGATCAACTGGACTTGAAGTTTAGTTCTTGAAGACGTTTCGCTAGTCATCCGACTGGCTTTCTCAATTCAGAATGACTTGTACAAGAATCTATGGCAATTATGTACCCTGCCAAAGATTCTTGTACAAGTCATTTTGAATTGAGAAAGCCAGTCGGATGACTAGCAAAACATCTTCAAGACCTAAACTTCAAGTCCAGTTGATCTAATTGAATACAACAGATATACCATGACCTGGATGAATGAGAACCTTCACAAGCTATACCTAGCTAGTTCTATAAACAGTTCTATACCCAGATAGTTCTATATCCAGTTAGTTCTATGCCAAGTTAGTTATACACACAGTTCTATACCCACTTAGTTCTATACACAGTTCTATACCCGGTTAGTTCTATACACAGTTCTATACCCAGTTAGTTCTATACACAGTTAGTTCTATACACAGTTAGTTCTATACACAGTTCTATACCCAGTTAGGTCTATACACAGTTAGTTCTATACCCAGTTAGTTCTATACACAGGTTATATACCTAGGTTAGTTCTCATACCCAGTAGTTTTATACCCAGTTAGTTCTATACACAGTTATATACCTAGTTAGTTCTATACCCAGTTAGTTTTATACCCAGTTAGTTCTATACACAGTTATATACCAATTTAGTTTTTATATATAGTTAGTTCTATACCCAGTTAGTTCTATTAGTTCTATACCCAGTTAGTTCTATACCCAGTTACTGTAGTTCTATACACAGTTAGTTCTATCCAGTTAGTTCTTTACCCAGTTAGTTCTATACCCAGTTAGTTCTATACACACTTACAGGGTTATTCAATAAAAGTTCTTATTGTTTAATATGGTGCTAATTTTGCCCCAACCAATCAGAACTTATTTAACATTTGAAAGCTAACATCTGATTGGTTGGGGCAAAATTAGCACCATTTTAAACGATAAGAACTTTTATTGAATCTCCCTGTTAGTTCTATACCCAGTTGGTTCTATACATGGTTAATTCTATACACAGTTAGTTATATACCCAGTTAGCTCTATACCCAATTAGTTCTATACACAGTTATATCTATACCCAATTAGTTCTTTACCCAGTTAGCTCTATACCCAGTTAGTTCTATACACACTTAGTTTTATACCCAGTAAGTTCTATACACACTTAGTTTTATACACACTTAGTTCTATACCCAGTTAGCTCTATACCCAGTTAGTTCTATAGACAGTTAGTTCCAACATAGTTTGTTCTATTTACTTAGTTCTGTTCCCAGTTAGTTCTATACCCAGTTAGTTCTATACACGGTTATTTCCATACCCAGTTATTTTCATAACCAGTTAGTTTTATACCCAGTTAATTATATGCCCAGTTAGTTCTATACCAAGTTAGTTTTCTACAAAGTTATTTCCATACCCAGTTAGTTTTATACTCAGTTAATTCCACGCCGTTAGTTTTATTCCCAGTTAATTCCATACTCAATTATTTTCATACCCAGTTAGTTTTAAACCAAGTTAATTATATGCACAGTTAGTTTTATACCCAGTTAATTGTGTGCCCAGTTAATTATATACCCAGTTTGTTTCATACAAAGTTATTTCCATACCCAGTTAGGTTTATACTCAGTTAAGTCTATACTCAGTTAGTTATATACCCAGTTAGTTTTATATCGTTAGTTCTATGCCCAGTTAGTTCTACAGCCAATTAGTTCCCAATTAGTTATACAGCCTGTTTGTTCTATACCCAGCTACTTCCATACCCAGTTAGTTTTATATCCAGTTAGTGCCATGCCCAGTTAGTTCTATAGCCAGTTATTTCCATACCCAGTTAGTCCTATGCCTAGTTAGTTTTTTACCCAGTTAATTCTATACCCAGTTAGATCTACATCTAGTTAGTTCTTCACCCAGTTAGTTTTATAGCCAGTTGGTTCTATATACAGCTAGTTCCATACCTAGTTAGTTATAAACCCAGATACTTCTATACCCAGTTAGATGTATTACCAGTTAATTCTATTCCCAGTTATATCCATACCCAGTTAGTTCTATAGCCAGTTATTTCAACACCCAGTTAGTTCTATATCCCATTAGTGCTATAGCCAGTTAATTCTACACCCAGTTAGTTTCATGCCTAGTTAGTTCTATAGCCAGGTAGTTCCATACCCATTTAGACCCATACCCAGTTAGATCCATACACAGTTAGTTCTATAGCCATTTAGTTCCATATCCAGTTAGTTCTATACCCAGTTAGTTCTATACGCATTTAGTTTTTATACCCAGCAGTTCTATAAACAGATAGTTCTATACCCAGTTAATTTTATACCCAATTAGTTGTATGCCCAGTTAGTTCTATACCCAGTTAGTTTCATGTCCAGTTAGTTTTAAACCCGGTTAATTCTATACCCAGTTCATTTTATACCCAGTTAAATCTATGCCCAGTAAGTTCTATATCCCATTAGTGCTATAGCCAGTTAATTCTACACCCAGTTAGTTTCATGCCTAGTTAGTTCTATAGCCAGGTAGTTCCATACCCATTTAGACCCATACCCAGTTAGATCCATACACAGTTAGTTCTATAGCCATTTAGTTCCATATCCAGTTAGTTCTATACCCAGTTAGTTCTATACGCAGTTAGTTTTATACCCAGCTAGTTCTATAAACAGATAGTTCTATACCCAGTTAATTTTATACCCAATTAGTTGTATGCCCAGTTAGTTCTATACCCAGTTAGTTTCATGTCCAGTTAGTTTTATACCCGGTTAATTCTATACCCAGTTCATTTTATACCCAGTTAAATCTATGCCCAGTAAGTTCTATATCCCGTTAGTGCTATAGCCAGTTAGTTCTATACCCAGTTAGTTCTATAGGCAGTAAAGCTAGGTACACACCTAGCGATTTTTACTCCTGACGGCATTTCGATGCTTTCGACCGGTCGGCCAGGAGAGGACTGTTGGTCGCGGCAAAACAGCCACGTCCGATAGTTACTGCGACCGATCGTGCGGTCCATACAGGACTGCACGATCGGACGAGGTTTTCCACCATGTCTGATCGTCCTTTCGTCCGTTCCGGACGAACGGTCGGTCGGACATGGGAGCATTCAGATGCGATAATTTCGGTGCGATCAACCAATACACTGAACAATCGGTCGATCGGACCAAATATCTCATCGTGTGTGTACCCAGCTTTAGTAGTATACCGAGTTAGCTCTATACCCATTTAGTTCTATGCCCAGTTAGTTCCATACCCAGTTAGTCTATACCCAGTTAGTTCTATAGCCAGTTAGTTTTATACCCAATTAGTTTTATACCCAATTAGTTCTATACCCAGTTAGTTTCATGCCCAGTTGTTATATAGCCAGTTTAGTTTTATAGCCAGTTAGTTCCAGTCCCATAGTTCTCTATACCCAGTTAGTTCTATTTCCAATTAGTTTATACCCAGTTAGTTCCATACCCAGTTAGTTTATACCCAGTTAGTTCTATAGCCAGTTAGTTTTATACCTAGTTAGTTCTATACTCTGTATTTTATACCCAGTTAGTTCCATGCTCGGTTAATTTTATAGCCAGTTAGTTTCATACCCAGTTAGTTCAAACCCAGATAGTCGATACCCAGTTAGTTCTATACCCTTTTAGAACTAACTGGGTTAGTTCTATACCCTGATAGATTTATACCCATTTAGTTCCCATACCGTTAGATCTATACCCAGTTAGTTCCACAACCAATTTAGTTCTATACCCAGTTAGTTACATACCCACTACCCAGTTAGTTCCATGCCCAGTTAGTTCTATACCCTGTTAGTTTCATACCCAATTAGTTTTATACCCGTTAGTTCCATACCCGTTAGTTCTATACCTAGTTAGTTTCATGTCCATTTTATACCCAGTTACCTATTAGTTAACTTCCTGTTTAATATAATTCCTGTATTGGAAATTTGTAACCCATAAATACTGTAAGTTTAATGTGGGGTTTTAGCTTAGCTCACTCCCCTTAAAGTGTACATGACATTTTTGTTCCAGTTAATAGCCTGGTAATGGTACAAACACACATAATGGAATGCAGAGCTAAAGGTTATGAGCTTTAGAGTTGAGATTAAATATATTATTATTCACATATAGATAATATGTTATTATATCTGTTATATAGATATAATAAAATTGTTTATGTCTCTCTCTCTCTTGAATTACAGCATCCTAACAAAAGATATGAATTAAGTAATTTCAGTTATTATTTATAAAGAATAAACTATTCTTTGTGTGCAGTGACAAGATGTTTATAGAGCCAATAAAGAGAAATAAATTGGAGTCTAATCCCTATAAGATTTGTTTAAAACAAAAAGTATAGAACAATTCCAGTGTCTGTATTTACTCAGCAACCGCGCCCCTGCTGGGCTATGAATGCTTATGCGAATAACGGTATTACCAAAGGGGAAAGGAACAGCATAAAAATTATTTATTCTGCCAAACAAGCCTTTAACAACAACCTACAACATACCTGCTTAGATTTCCAGTGATATTCAAGATAAACAATTTTCCATCAAGAGTTTTCTGATGGAGGGATAGTGCTCCCGGCTTTGAGTCGAGCTCTTTTATCTAAAGCCCAGTCACAAACATATAGCTAATGTGGCCAGTGCCCTTCTATTCTTTTATTCTCTATGGCAACCAGTGTGCTCTGCACAAAAATGTTCCCTGTCAGAGAAACAAATGATGGTCAGGCAAAGCTGTATCTATCATCTGTTGCAATGGGCATCAGAGTTAATCTCTCAATAAGGGATCCTCAGAGTATGCATGAGAGAAGGATTAGATTATACCCCAGTATCCCTGTCCTTGCTCACTCCCATTGTAGAATGTAGAATTCAATTCTTTACACTCACCCTCCCCCATGTATGGATAGATGATAGATTAGATAAATAGATAGATAGATAATAAAGACAGACAGACGACAGACAGACAGACAGACAGACGAGAGACATACAGACAGACAGACAGGATAAATAGATAGATAGATGGATAGATGGATAGATGGACAGATTAGAGAGATGGATGGATGGATGGATGGATGGATGGTATGGATAGATAGATAGATAGATAGATAGATAGATAGATAGATAGATAGATAGATAGAAGATGAGAGAGAGATAGAGAGAGAGAAGAGAGAGAGAGAGAGAGAGATGAGATAGATAGATAGATATAGATAGATAGATAGATAATCTAGTGATAATAGATAGATAGATAGATTCATGCCTAGTTAGTTCTATAGCCAGGTAGTTCCATACCCATTTAGACCCATACCCAGTTAGATCCATACACAGTTAGTTTCTATGCCATTTAGTTCCATATCCGTTAGTTCTATACCAGTTAGTTCTATACGCAGTTAGTTTTATACCCAGCTAGTTCTATAAACAGATAGTTCTATACCCAGTTAATTTTATACCCAATTAGTTGTATGCCCAGTTAGTTCTATACCCAGTTAGTTTCATCAGTCCAGTTAGTTTTAAACCCGGTTATTCTATAAGTTCTATATCCCATTAGTGCTATAGCCAGTTAATTCTACACCCAGTTAGTTTCATGCCTAGTTAGTTCTATAGCCAGGTAGTTCCATACCCATTTAGACCCATACCCAGTTAGATCCATACACAGTTAGTTCTATAGCCATTTAGTTCCATATCCAGTTAGTTCTATACCCAGTTAGTTCTATACGCAGTTAGTTTTATACCCAGCTAGTTCTATAAACAGATAGTTCTATACCCAGTTAATTTTATACCCAATTAGTTGTATGCCCAGTTAGTTCTATACCCAGTTAGTTTCATGTCCAGTTAGTTTTATACCCGGTTAATTCTATACCCAGTTCATTTTATACCAGTTAAATCTATGCCCAGTAAGTTCTATATCCCGTTAGTGCTATAGCCAGTTAGTTCTATACCCAGTTAGTTCTATAGGCAGTAAAGCTAGGTACACACCTAGCGATTTTTACTCCTGACCGACATTTCGATGCTTTCGACCGGTCGGCCAGGAGGAAGGACTGTTGGTCGCGGC
>CM033470.1:194418618-194531118 GCA_019447015.1 Hymenochirus boettgeri
CCTGGAGTTTACAACAAAAACGGAAATCAACTACATGTGTGTAACATGTAACATGTAACTTGGAGCTTTCATGGTGTAATATGGAGCTGTTGTGAATCTGTTAGGGGGTGATGGGAGTTGCAGTTCAGGGACATGTAGTTGGCCAGGACTTGATAGAGATTGTCATTATTAAAGGGTAAGGTAAGAGACCTGTTTGCTGTCCCACCGGGCCCCCTGAGACGCCTATTGCCAGCTTGTTGTGTGGAATTCCTAGCCGGCAGTGTATATGAATGGAAGGCGGCCCATAGCTCCCATCCTATCCTCCCCATTCAGTGGAAACACAACCACGAGACTCCGCTCGCTTTCTTGAGCCGGATCCAAGCAAAATGGGCTGGAAAGGAAAACATGGGGTTCTGGCAGCGCCTGTCTAACCGCCTGCACCTGGACAGCTGGGGTCGGATTCAATGAGATCTGTGTTATAGACACAGTCATTGGGGCCCCTGGGAAGTTATGGGGCCAGGAAACAAAACTGCCCTTGTTGCCCAGTCACCGCCTCCTCTAGATAGTGGCAATAGTTTATGGGATGGGGGCACTAGGGTGGGCACTGTGCCCAGTCTTGGAGTAGTAAGCGCCTTGTTATTGGTAAAGTGAGAGATGTGAATACAGTCCATCTGTGTCAGTGTTCCATGGCCGTTGGTGAACTAGACATCTCAACACTCCTTGTCTATATTGTGCAGGGGGCTGTGGTTCTACACAGATAACTGGGGACACATATCAGAGTGTTACCAATAGAAAGTCTCACAGGAAGGACCGGTTTGCCCTTGTTTTCCTTCCCTCTCCCTCTTGGATCAGGGTCCCTGCCATTTCCTCTTGGTTGCCCCCCCCCCCCATGCTCTCTCTTTAACTCCTTCCAGGATCAGGTTCCCTGTCGCTTTGGTTGAATTGCACTGGCAAGGCCGGTAGTTGTGACAGTGGATGGCTGTGGGCAAGGCCGGTAGTAGTGACAGTGGATGGCTGTGGGTTATGGCCGGTAGTTGTGACAGTGGATGGCTGTGGGCAAGGCCGGTAGTTGTGGCAGTGGATGGCTTTGGGCAAGGCCGTTAGTTGCGGCAGGCCGTTAGTTGCGGCAGTGGATGGCTGTGGGCAAGGCCGGTAGTTGCGGCAGTGGATGGCTGTGGGCAAGGCCGGTAATTGTGACAGTGGATGGCTTGGGCAAGGCCGTAGTTCGGAGCCGTTGTTGGGTCAGTGGATGGCTGTGGCAAGGCCGGTAGTTGCGGCAGTGATGGCTGTGGGGCAGGCCGGTAATTGTGACAGTGGATGGATGGGTGGCAAGGCCGGTAGTTGTGACAGTGGATGGCTGTGGGTTATGGCCGGTAGTTGTGACAGTGGATGGCTTTGGGCAAGGCCGGTAGTTGTGACAGTGGATGGCTGTGGGCAAGGCCGGTAGTTGTGACAGTGGATGGCTGTGGGTTATGGCCGGTAGTTGTGACAGTGGATGGCTGTGGGTTATAGCTGGTAGTTGCGACAGTGGATGGCTGTGGGTTATGGCCGGTAGTTGTGACAGTGGATGACTGTGGGCAAGGCCGGTAGTTGTGATAGTGGTTGGCTGTGGGTTATGGCCGGTAGTTTGACAGTGGATGGCTGTGGGTTATGGTAGGTTAAACAAGATCCGTGAATAAGACGTGGTCCTAGAAGTTCTATTGCCCCTATTAGGACGAGGTGATCGGTTTCCAACACTTTCTTTCCCATTGAAGCCAGTGATGTGTAACCTACATAGAAATAAACACACCGACCCCTATTCAAATACATCCAGTTACCGGGGGCACTGGGACCCCCCACACACACACACTCTACCAGGCAGTACCTGATCCAGGATTAAATGGGAAATGTCGGGTCTGTCCCGGGTCTGTATTACCATTTAATCACTGGTCCGGGTTAACATACATCAGAAACCTGGTACTGGGATAGGAGCTAGTGGGGCCACATCTGGAGGGCCACATACTGGGCTACACTGACAGAAGCTTCATTTAATACTGAGTGAATGTCCATGTGGATATTTATAGGTGTGTACTGAGTACATGTGTGCATTGAATACATGTATATTTGTATGGGTCCAGACATGTTTGTTTTTTAAACATAAACTCAAGTGCGTGCTTGTGATAAACAGAATGAATGTTTGTATATTATATGCACGTATGTATTAGCTGGAACAGTGTACATATATATAAATAATATATATCATATATATATATATATAATATATATTACATATCTGTGTGGCCAAGTACATTTCATTTTTTAAAATTGCATATTCATCAATACACTGTGTGCTTCCACATGTGCAGTGTACCATAACCTATGTATTGTGTGTATAGATATACCATGTGTGCAGTGTACTACCTATGTAGTAAGTGTGTGTGTGTATAGATGTACCATGTGTGCAGTGTACCATACCTATGTATTGTGTGTATAAATATATGTGTGCAGTGTACTACAACTATTTAATGTATATATAGATATGCCATGTGTGCATTGTAGCTTACTTTTGTATTGTCTATATAGATATGCCATGTTTGCAGGGTACCAAACATGTATATTGTGTGTATAGATATACCATGTATGCAGTGTACCTTACCTATGTACTGTGTGTATAGATATAATATGTAATGTGTGTATAGATATATAGTATGTATTGTGTGTATAGATATATAATTTGTATTGTATGTATAGATATAACAGGTATTGTGTTATAGCTATATAATATGTATTGTGTGTATAGCTATATAATATGTATTGTGTGTATAGATATAATATGTATTGTGTGTATAGATCTATAATATTTATTGTGTGAATAGATGTAATAATTATGTGTATAGAAATATATGTATTGTGTGTATATATATAGATTTATATATATATATATATATGTATTGTGTTTGTATAGAAATCTAATGTGTATTTTGCATATAGATATATATGTATTGTATGTATGGATATATAATATGTATTTTGTGTATAGATATATAATATGTATTGTGTGTATGGATATATAATATGTATTTTTTGTATAGATGTATAATATGCATTGTGTGAATAGATATGTAATATGTATTGTATGTATGGATATATTATATGTATTTTTCGTATAGATATATAATATGCATTGTGTGAATAGATATATAATATGTATTGTGTGTATAGATATAAGAATTGTGTGTAGATATATAATATGTATTGTGTGTATAGATAATTATATGTGATTTGTGGATAGATATAAGAATTGTGTGTAGATATATAATATGTATTGTGTGATAGATATATAATATGTATTGTGTGTATAGAATATAATATGTATTGTGTGTAGATATATATGTTGGGTGTGAGATATATAATTGCATTGTGTGTGTAGATATTATAATAGTACTGTGTATAGATATATGTTTTGTGTGTACAGATATATAATGTTTTGTGTGTATAGATATATAATATGTATTGTTGTGTGATATGGTTTGTGTGTGTATAGATATATGTATTGTGTGTAGATATATAATATGTTATTGTGTGATAGATATATAATATGTATTGTGTGTGTAGATATGTTTTGTGTGTATAGATATATATGTATTGTGTGTTGATATATAACATGTATTGTGTGTATAGATATATAATATGTATTGTGTGTATAGATATATATATGTATTGTGTGGTGTAGATATATAATATGTTTTGTGTGTATAGATATATATTTATTGTGTGTTGATATATAACATGTATTGTGTGTATAGATATATAAATGTATTGTGTGGATAGATATATAATATGCATGGTGTGTGTAGATATATATTATGTGTGTAGCTTAGTATATGTATTGTGTGTATAGATATATATGTTTTGTGTGTAGATATATATAGTTGTGTGTAGATATGTTTGTGTGTAGATATATATGTATTGTGTGTAAATATATAATATGTATTGTGTATAGATATATAATGTGTTTTGTGTATATAGATATAATATGGATTGTGTGTAGATATATAGTGTGTTTTGTGTTGTAGATATAATATTGTATTGTGTTAGATATATGTGTTGTTGTATATAGATATATAATATGTATTGTGTGTAAATATATAAAATGTATTGTGTCTAGATATATAATATGTATTGTGTGTAGATATATATGTATTGCGTGTAGAATATATATGTATTGTGTGTAGATATATATATATATTGCGTTATAGATATAGAATATGTTATTGCGTGTAGATATATAATATGTATTGCGTATAGATATATGTATTGCGTTGTAGATATATTATGTATTGTGTATAGATATTATATGTATTGTGTGTAGATATATGTATTGTGTATAAATATATAATATTGTGTAGATATTATGTATTGTGTGTAGCTATAATATGTATTTGTGTAGATATATAATATGTATTGTGTGTAGGTATAAAATGTATTGTGTATAGATATAATATGATTTGTGGTAGATATATATGTAGTGGGTAGATATAATATGTATTGTGTGTAAGAGATATGTATTGTGTGTAGATATAATATGTATTGTGTGTAGATATAATATGTATTGGGTGTAGATATAATATGTATTGTGTATAGATATAATATGTATTGGGTATAGAGATATATGTGTATTGTGTAAGATATATAATATTGTATTGTGTGAGATATAATATGTATTGGGTGTAGATATAATATGTATTGTGTATATAGAGATATAATGTGTATTGTGGGTAGATATAATATGTATTGTGTGTAGATATAATATGTATTGGGTGTAGATATAATATGTATTGGGTGTAGATATAATATGTATTGTGTGTAGATATATAATATGTATTGTGTGTAGATACAATTGTATTGAGTGTAGATATAATATGTATTGGGTGTAGATATATGTATTGGGTGTAGATATAATATGTATTTGTGTGTAGATATAATATCATTGTGTATAGTATAATGTGTATTGTGTGTAGATATAATGTGGATTGTGTATAGATATATACTATGTATTGTGTGTAGATATAATATGTATTGTGTGTAGATATAATATGTATTATGTATAGATATAATGTGTATTGTGTATATAGATATGTGTATTGTGTGTAGATATAATGTGTATTGTGTATAGATGTAATATGTGTTGTGTGTAGAATGTGTATGTTCTATAGATATATATATGTATTGAGTGAGATATAATATGTATTGTGTATAGATAATAGTATTGTGTTTATAGAGATATAATGGTGTTTTGTGTGTAGATATAATGTGTATTGTGTATAGATAAGTAATATGTATTGTGTATATAGATATGTATTGTGTGTAGATATAATGTGTATTGTGTATAGATGTAATATGTATTGGTTGTAGATATAATATGTATTGTGTATAGATATATAATATGTATTGTGTATAGATATATAATATGTATTGTGTGTAGTATAATATGTATTGTGTGTAGATATAATATATATTGTGTGTAGATATAATATGCTATGTGTCTACCTTTATCAGTCTGTTTGTAGGCTGGTTTCCATTCTAACCTTAGCACCATTGTAACCAGAGCTGCTGTGTCTCATGGAAGGTCTCTGGGTAGTAGCAATGGCCGATGACATCACACACACACACTCAGTTAATCCCGCTTGGGGGTATTGGGGGGTTGCTGGCAGGTCCCTGGGGTTCAGTTGATGGAAGGGACATTGCACTATGTGTGTGTTATAATGGAGACGTGTATACATGTGTTTGCCTATGTGTCTATATATGTGTGTATGTTTATAGTGGGTGCAGAGTCTCCGCTCCTACGACACTTTACCTAAATTAAAAGGCAACCAATCGAAACGGCCGGAAGAGGGGGGAGAGCCAGTCAATGCTGGGATGTCAATCACCCAGCGTGGAGCCAATCAGCGGGGTCCCTGCACTCGGCTTCCTACTATTTGGGGCTAGTGTGGTGGTGTGCGCGCTCCGTGCTGGGGAAACATTCTCCAGTCCCAGCTCTGTGAGGGAGGGACACCGATAGCTGTCAGTGAGGAGGAGAGAGAGAGGGGGAGGCTGACAACCCATTCAACTTCCACCGGAGTTATCCCTCCACACTGCACCCTACAGCGGGGCTCAGCCATCCCACAGCAGCAACAGGAGGATGTCCCAGCTCCTACCTGGCCCGAGGACAATGATGTGCACCAACGTTTGTTCCTCCGTGGGGAGAGCCCATGTCCAGTAATAGGAAGAACTTTGTGCCATGTTGTTTGGGAAGTTGTGAACCAGGGAAGTGCAGATCCTGTCCGGTCCAGTGATGTCCAGGGAGGAAGCGAGTAAAGGGGACAGGACGGAATGTAAATAACCCAGTGCACGTGACTAGGATCCGAACAGGTGAACCGAGCGCTGCCCGGAGGAGGGGGGGAGCCCTCACTTACACACACGGGGAATTGGCTGATCATCCAAGGACAAAAGTGCATCTCAAGGGGGAACCGTACACGGGCTGCGGGGGAGGAGAAGAGGAAGCCCTAATCCTGTGGAGAGGAACGATGGCCACGGCTGCTTCCAACCCCTACCTCCCCAGTAACAGCATCCTGTCCCCGGGATCCATCGTCCACTCGGACTCTGGGGGGGGAGGAATGCAGCCGGGAAGCGCCGCTGTTACCTCTGTGTCAGGCGGATACAGGGGGGACCCCACAGTGAAGATGGTGCAGAGCGACTTTATGCAGGGAGCCATGGCTGCCAGTAATGGGGGACACATGCTGAGCCACGCACACCAGTGGGTCACTGCTTTACCCCATGCGGCGGCGGCTGCGGCTGCAGCGGCTGCTGCTGCAGCTGAGGCGGGATCTCCGTGGTCCAGCAGCCCAGTGGGGATGACAGGGAGCCCGCAACATCCTCAGCAGCAACAGGACGTGAAGGGGGGTGCTGTGAGGGACGATCTGCACCCAGGAGCAGCTCTGCACCACCGGCCGCCTCATCTAGGACCCCACCAAGGGCATCCAGGGGGCTGGGGGACAGCGGCAGCTTCTCACATCCAGTCAATGACTGCGGGATCGCAGCAGCAGCAACAACAGCAGCAACAACAACAAGCTGCCCTGCTGTATTCCCAGACGGGGGCATTCACTGTGAACGGTATGTTGAGTCCGGGTAGTCAAAGCCTTGTACATCCAGGTCTGGTAAGGGGGGATACACCGGAACTGGGGGACCATCCTGGACACCATCATCACCACCATCATCAGCACCAACAGCACCACCAGCAGCAGCAACAACAACAACAACAACACCATGGAGGGGTGAACAGCCACGACCCCCACTCTGATGAGGACACCCCAACCTCGGATGACCTGGAGCAGTTTGCCAAGCAGTTTAAGCAGCGCCGGATAAAGCTGGGCTTTACCCAGGCAGACGTGGGCCTGGCTTTAGGCACCTTGTATGGCAATGTCTTCTCCCAGACCACCATTTGCAGGTTCGAGGCTCTACAGCTCAGCTTTAAGAACATGTGTAAACTCAAACCTCTGCTCAACAAGTGGCTTGAGGAGGCCGATTCCTCCACGGGTAGCCCGACCAGCATCGACAAAATCGCAGCTCAGGGCAGAAAGAGGAAGAAGGGACATCTATAGAAGTAAGCGTTAAGGGGGCATTGGAGAGCCATTTCCTTAAGTGCCCCAAGCCATCAGCTCAGGAGATCACCAATCTGGCGGACAACCTCCAGCTGGAAAAAGAAGTGGTCAGAGTCTGGTTCTGTAACAGGAGGCAGAAGGAGAAGAGGATGACCCCACCAGGAATCCAACAGCAGACGCCAGATGATGTCTACTCCCAGGTGGGCAACGTGGGGGCTGATACACCGCCCCCTCACCATGGGATGCAGACTAGTGTGCAATGACTGGAGTGGGCACCCAGCGGCTGTGTGACCAGCCAGGCAATGGGAGGCAACAGTCATCGCCAGACTGCTTTGTTTTTCATAAATACATATAGAAATATATATATAAAAATTATATACAGAGGCAAAGCAACATCAGCAAACTCTTAGACTCCTACTGTCTTGGCACTGGGTGGAGAGCAGAATGCACCAAAAACTGGCAGAGGTTCCTTTTTATATATATATATTATATTTTAATATTGTTTTTTATTTGCCTTACGACTCCTACCCAGTCCAGACAGAGAACAGTCTCTCTCCTGCCCAACACATCCTCTTACCTATCACTTTTTTTTACTTACCCTTTTATCATATATTAGTATGACTTTTACCATACCCAGCCAGAAAAGAGAAAGTTAAGCGGATCTGGAACTTACAGGACCCATTAAACTATTTGGTCAGAATTATAAGCTGCCAGTTAATAACCACTGGTGACAGATGTGCCCCTATTGCTGGCTAAAGTAAGGGGAATGTTCACATGGCACTAATGTGACTGTAACAGGACCTAGTACAATGTTTGGAATACATTTCTCTTCAGAAATAAACAGGGTTACCTAATATCAAGGCAGAGGGACAGAGATTTGGCACTCAAAACTTTATTCTCCAACAAAACACCAGCTAAGGTACACAAAGATACCAGATCTCCCCCCCCCCCCCCCCGGATAATTTATCTCCTATCTACAAAAGACCAGTCATGTCCCTTTAAATAACTGCATCATTTAGAAGACAAAAAATATCTGGATCTCTGCGGTTGCACTTACCCTTAAACCCCCTTCCACTATATAAGTCTATTGCCAACTTTGAATGGGTGCTGGGGACAAGAGTCTATTGTACTGCCATTTCTAGGCAGTTAATTTTGGTAGGTTTTAATAAATAGACTTTAAAAAAAAAAAAAAAAACGAAAAATCGTCTATTAAAAAGAAAAAAGAACTAGAGAAAAATGTAGATCTATTGTCGATCTTAAAAAAATGTGCTTTATATTTTCAAAAAATGACTCCTTTTAATATTTTATCCAGAATACCTATGGACTGCTACAAAACGGTAATTTATTTTTCCCCAAATCTTCTTGTTATGTGTTTGGTTTTTTTTTTCTCAGATGAGCACAAATCAAAAAATTGAAAATGGAACAAAAAAATAATAATAATAATAATAATATGGACAGTTGTAGGTACCAATGGTCTCTTTGGATGTGATCATTTGATTGTAATTTCATTTTTAGTAGTGGTTCCGTGAGAGCTGATTGAGAAATAAATTTGTTAGAATGATAAAATCCGTGTCTGATCCATAAAAAAAAAAACATTTTTTGTTGTTGTTGTTGTTGTTTTTGTGTTAACTGGATCAATTGAAATCTCAAAGTCTGTCGATATTCGTCTTTTTCTATAGGAAGAAAAATAAATAAATGATGGTGATGGTTTCATCATTCTGAAAGTTGGATGTTCCATAAACTTAATGATTTCTACTTTAACCTAATGAATCCACCACTGTGTCTTTACTAGTGACATCATTTTATCATGCTAATAATATTCTAGGGGCAAGTAATGCGAGAGGGTCAGTTCTATACCGCAGTACTGGAAAGCATTGCAATTGTTTTACTAGGGAAGACTGACAAAATACAAAATGAACATTTCCTTGTGTATTTTTTTTTAAAAAATTTGAAAAGATGGAGAATTGATTTTTTATTTGAAAGGATGGAGAATTGATTTTTTTTTTAAGTTTTTCTACCGATTCAGACTAATCAATAAGGATAAAATCGTTGTTTATGTCTGTCTATTGTTGTCCCAGAAAAAAATGTTTTTTATTGGTAGTGGGAATTTTGTTTTTATGAGTCAATGAAAAGTTTTAGTTTTCCTTTAGTAAATGGGTCGATGGGTTTACATTGAACGTGTCCAATGTAATTCTTATAGCTGTGTGTAATGGTCAGATTAACCACACACAGAACAATGTGCTATGATATAGCTCAAATTCATCATTTCTATTATTGGCTTGTGAAATACTATATACACTGTATGTACGTGTGTGTGTGTGTTATATTTATAATATTATATATATTCTTTATATACATACACACAAACACAAGCCAAAGAAACCGCATATCACCTATAGATCAAATAAAGTCATATGTGTGTGCAGATAGATAGACAAAGGCAGACAGACACAGGGTTGATGTGTATAACTGATTTGCTATTTGGTTTGTTTCGGTCAGTAATACAATATGCAGTAGGAGCTGCTACAGTCTGAGCAGGCCTCTTGCAATGGGTGTACATCACACTGGAGCCTAACCTCATTGTTCCGAACAAGCTTTATTTTATATCTCAGGGTGACAGCAGAATCCCACCTTCAGCCTATCTATGGGCCTGGTTGAAAACAGCGATAAATCCATGGGGGGTGGGTTTGGAGTTCAGTGTATTTGTTGTAGGTTGATGTTTGTACTCCCTTCAATACTGGGACGTGTAAGGTTGGGCTGAGCTTTTATTGATATTTAATACTGCATATAGGAGAATATGTACAACATAGGGGAGACACTGGAGCACAGTTGCAGAATCTGTTTAGCTTTAATGTCCCTTGGCTCCAAGTTGCCATTCCTTGTGACATCCTTGCTAACAGACTGAGCTGTGGGTGTGTTGGGGATAAGCCTGGCTACACTGATGATGTTTGTATTGTCTATTTTGTACCAGTGGTGTTCGCAATAAGGTCACACGGTGATTCTGCAATAGTGAGAATCCTGTAGCTGGGGATAATGGTACATGGCACTTCCTCTAACTGTTCCAGACAATAGACTCTTTATTCCACCCTATTGCCTCTTCCCGGATAGAAGTCAGGTGCCTGGCAGAGGGTAAAGGCCCTGCTGTCTGTGCTGTGTGATGGGTACCAGGGTGGGATGGAAAACCTTTAGCCATCTGTCTCTCCACCCTAACCACTCCATCTGACACTTTTTTATTAAGATTCCCTCTACCAAATAATCAATGTAAACCTGTCGATTTAATCTGATTTTATTTTACAGTTTTGTTATGTTCCCTTAAATTATATATTTGTAACCTATTTATCTTGTTCAAAACATTTTGGTTGTATTTATCCGTTTATTTTCATAATAAAATAGCCTTCTCGAGCTAATTTAAATGAACCAAACGCACACAGTTGTTGTTCTTTTAACGCAGACCTCCCAGATCCGAGTTCTTAGCAGGGAAACTGATCATTATGCTTGGCAGCTGCCTATACGTTTATTTCCATTATGTGCATGTGCTCAGGCTAAACCAGCATAGGAAGCAGCCAGTCATCTGTCCCAGGAACACGGGCATGGGGCACTTCCTAAAGATGCACAGCAATAATCATAATAACAATAACTTCACTGATCACTGATCCATATGGGGGGAAAACTCCTCTGTCCATTCGTTTACCCTGTTATATCTCAAATCCATCATTTTCTTTTAAGTGTTCTATGCACATCTATGCTCTACTGTGTGTGTGTACGTGGATATCTGTGTTCATAGGTGGAATGTGTGACGTCAAGACTGGTGTCTGTAGAGGATCTTCTGACCTTCACACTGCCAAAGACCATTCTGTCCATGGATACAGCCCTACAGAGGGCAAACTGCAGAACTTGTGGGAATTAAACGTATCAAAAAGCAAAAAGATGTATTGGTAGAAATGGTTTCTCTAACTTTCATCTGTTACTAACTCGTGTCCAATGTGAATCTGCATTGGTATAGATTGTTTAGAAAAGTGATGTGTGTCTGCAATAGAAATACTTTGTACCATTCACCCCTCCTCCTTCCATTCTTTCTTTAGTGTCCTAAAGTTTATTGTTTGTCACGATGCATAAAGTGTTATAGAAGGATTTCTATCTGCAGATCACTGATTTCTCTGTAATAGCCAATAACAAGCCAGCAATACAATGGCAATGTTAATACACTGGCAATGCTGATACATTGATAAAGATGATACACTGGCTAAGCTGATACAATGACAATGATTTGTTGCCATACTGTTACTGTTTGGCACTGTATCGGTAAGTTCCCAACGTAGCTGGATGTCGCGGTCCTTGTGGTTTCCTGTGCAGCCCATTCTCCTTTATGGAAAGCTGGAGGTTTAAATTAACCCAGATTGATTTAAAGGCAAAACCTTTAGTTGCCAGACAATGAAACTCCCAGAAGTTAGTCTGTTTGGGGAATGTCCTAATGTCTGTGCAGCCAAAGCTTTCCATTAAAATTATTGGGCTAACGCTTTATCCCAGTGACATCTAACTGCAGCGGTGCAGACTGGCTTCACTCTGTGGGCCAGTGGGTGTTGCGAAGTGGAAGGTAACAGATCCTTAGAATAAATGGTCTGTCATCTGGTCTCAAGGCACATGCGATTATCAAGTCGCTGGTACTGTGCGACAGCGTCGCTCTAATCTCCAACTGGGGTTATTGTGGCTTTTGAGCCAGTTGTAAAGCTGTGTACAGATGTGACATCGGAGCATGGCTACCTATGTATATGGTTACAGTTCAGCTTTAATTTTACATTGTTTGCAATGGGGAGCGGCAGTAATACATTTGTTGCAAATTGCAGTTGTGTAAGTTACGGGTGTATTAGTAATTCTGTAATAGACATAGTAATGTACAAAGGTGCATCATATCCTCTGCTTTATAGAGAAAGAGAGAGTGAGTGTGTGTGTGTGTGAGTGTGTTTCTTTGTTTAAGTTTTCAGTAGTATGTCCATCCAATTGTTGGGTGTAATATGTACCCCCAGCAATAACTGCTAGATGGATAGAAATAAAGTTCCTACTAGAAGAAGCCACTGACAGACCAGGCTGTATCTCTTCCTTTTTTCTTTATGAACAAAAATAAATCCCCATAATAACCATTTCCGATGGTTAGAATGGAACATTATTTCGTTTACACTGGAAAAGAAACCGTGGGAACACAAGTGTTTATCGGTGTCTATCGGTGTTTATTGGTGTCTATCGGTGTCTATCAGCTTCTATCGGTGTTTATCGGGGTTAAATCTGGTTCTAAAATATTTCCGTTTAATATCGTGACCTCGTTGACATCTAGGGATGTAATAATTAATGGATCTATGTCCTAGGGAGCATCAGGCGATTCCCACAATGGTGCACGATAGATCCCAGGACATATAACCATGTATGGTAAATGCCACCTCTCTGACAGTGTTTGGGTCTCCACACTAGGGGTGTAGAAATAGACAATGGATAAGAATTGATGGAGAATGGATAGAGAATGGATAAGAATGGTTAGACAATGGATGGAGAATGGGTAGAGAATGGATAACAATGGATAGAGAATGGAAAGACAATGGATGGAGAATGGATGGAGAATGGATAGACAATGGATAGACAATGGATAACAACGTATAGAGAATGGAAAGACAATGAATGGACAATGGATGGAGAATGGATAGACAATGGATAAGAATGGATGGAGAATGGATAAAAATTGATAGAGAATGCATGGAGAATGGATAGACAGTGGATGGAGAATGGAAATAAAATGGATGGAGAATAGTTAGAGAATTGATGGAGCATGGATAAAAATGAATATAGAATGGATGGAGAATGGATAGACAATGGATAAAAATGGATGGAGAATGGATAAAAATGGATAGAGAATGGATGGAGAATGGATAGACAATGAATAAGAATGGGTGGAGAATAGATACAAATGGATAGAGAATGGATGGAGAATGGATAGACAGTGGATGGAGAATGGAAAGAAAATGGATGGAGAATGGTTAGAGAATGGATGGAGAATGGATAAAAATGGATAGAGAATGGATGGAGAATGGATAGACAATGGATAAGAATGGATGGAGAATGGATCTACAATGGATAGCTGTCTGTATAGGAGATCATGCTGTATGTTCAGTAGAAGGATCAGGACATAATGATCATAAATACCTGGGGAAATCCATTTCAATTGTTCCAGTGGGATCCAATGTATCCGACCCTTGGATGCTCACCTCTTATTACACATACTGGTTCATCGCTGCCAGTCACTAACTGTCTATATCGGCTGGGAAGCGGTTTTGCTTGAGACCTGTGTAATACAAACTAACCTGCCTACATATCTTATTACTAAAACGAAGAGCAGATTGACAGGTTTAGTTCAGTTTAAATCAATAAAGAAAACGAACATTAAAACATCTTATTTAATATATTATGTCTTTGTTCTGTAATCATGAGCTAATCTTACTCTCCCATTAAACAACTCATTGTTACATGGGGAATATTCCGACCGAAAACCAGAATGGAATGCACATGCGCTAAACTGGCCCCCTTGTTAGTATAAGAGGCTATAGTGGCTCCCCCTGTGGTTGCCATTCAGTATTACACACTCAGAACTACATCACAAGCTGCTTTCCCAGGGATTTAAATTTCGCGGATGAATTGTCAACCACAGTTGCCTAGCAACTCAATTCAAGCAGAGCTAAAAATATGCAAGGTTTTTTGTATTCTCATTAATAAAAATGGCTCTTTGACACATCAACCTGACTGTGGATCACTGCATTCTTCTCATCCATTATCACACAAGCACCAGATGTTCCCAGTCTATACCACCGAGGTATATAGGAGATCTCTAGGCTTGTTTATAGGTTTGAACTGCACCTGCCTGTGTGTGAGGAGGAACACTGTGTACTGGGGGTTCTACAGTCAGGTCAATGAAGTTCCATGTTCTAGTTGGATATGGTCAGTTCTCCCACAGGGCTCCAGGAAACGTTACCAGTATCGTATCTGGGGCTGGAGTAAAGATTATTGAAACTTTCTTTTCTTAAGTCAGAGCGTGTTAGTTCCCTACACAATCACTACCTGTAATGCAGTGCAATCACCAGTTACCACCCATGGTTTAAATAGCCGTGCAGTGCCTGCATCTAATACATTCACATATATATGTGTTCACATATTCCTTCCCATTGTATGTCTTTATCTTTCTTGCTGTGTGTGTTCTGGGCTATAGTGGTGTGTATAAAGCTGATAATAAATAGTAATGGTATAACAATATAACATTATAATACTATCATATAAACAATATATGGTATAATAACAATGCATTGTCTATATATGACAGATACAAATGATATAAGACACTAACAGTATATTCAATACAGGCAATGCAGTTGCTTATTTGATATAGTGTGTAATAGCTTATTTTCCTATCTTAATTGGAGTATGGATTGTTATTACACATACAATACATTGCTAATATCACATGAGCAAGTCTACCATACAACGGTCTGGAAATCCAAGTGGTTTTTATTTTCAACATTTCAGTACCTACACAGCACCTTTTTCAAGACACAACATTGATAGATGCTGTGTTTTTGTAAAAAGGTGCTATATAGGCACTGGGTGTTGTGTTTTTGTAAAAAGTTGCTATATAGGTACTGGATGTTGTGTTTTTGTAATAAGGTGCTATATAGGCACTGGATGTTGTGTTTTTGTAAAAAGTTGCTATATAGGTACTGGATGTTGTGTTTTTGTAATAAGGTTCTATATAGGTACTGGATGTTGTGTTTTTGTAAAAAGTTGCTATATAGGTACTGGATGTTGTGTTTTTGTAAAAAGGTCTATTAGGCACTGGATATTGTTGTTTTTGTAAAAAGTTGCTATATAGGTACTGGATGTTGTGTTTTTGTAATAAGGTTCTATATAGGTACTGGATGTTGTGTTTTTGTAAAAAGTTGCTATATAGGTACTGGATGTTGTGTTTTTGTAAAAAGGTGCTATATAGGCACTGGATATTGTGTTTTTGTAAAAAGGTGCTATATAGGTACTGGATGTTGTGTTTTTTGTAAAAAGGTGCTATATAGGTACTGGATGTTGTGTTTTTGTAATAAGGTGCTATATAGGCACTAGATATTGTGTTTTTGTAATAAGGTGCTATATAGATACTGGATGTTGTGTAAAAAGGTGCTATAAAGGTACAGAAACTTTAAAAATAAACCACTTTGATTTTCCAGAGCAGTGTGCAGTGGATTTGCTCCTTTGATGTCATGTGTCATATTCAGCAGTGATTACCACGATGCACCCAGCATGTTTACGTATGGTGTGCACGTGTCTGATTCTTTACTTTACTGCCTAACTTCACCTGACATTTTAACGCAACTTTCTTTATGTAAAGGGAGAGGTTTTGTAGAGTAGAAGTTTTTCAGTTTGTTGTACCTATTTTTAAAAAGCAAACCTAATTCTGTTTAGTGAGATGTATTTGTTCTACTGACTTTCTGTTAATATTTACCTCTGTCCATCCTTATTCTTTATATGTGAATGTCAGGGCTAGTGTCTGATAGGATAGGGCCCTGGGCTGCACAATATAAATTTACCATATCTGCCTTTCCTTCTATTCTCTCCACTTTGAGTAAACAGTATATATCCAGATCCATACAGATGGTCATATACCACAATGAAATAATGACTAGAAGTAGTAATCTCCTGACTGGAACATATTATTGGGCTGCAGCCCCAAATGTTCCTTTAATTATTATCATCCGGCAAAAAGCCACACTGTACAGTCTGCACTGCACCGCCATATACCTTGCTAGTACTCTAATGTGTACAGTGTATACAATTTAAAAGGAATACAGATGTATTTTAGGATTTCTTGCATTTATTTTGGATTCTTTTTCTATTTAACTTAACAGGAAGTTTGCGATTTAAAAAAAAATACAATTCCTAGCAACACTAAACAGTCAGTCTCATGTTTTAGTTTTTTGCTTGATTTAGAAGATCTATTAGATCTATTGATAGAGGTAGGAATACAGTTGTGCTGTATTTCCATTCCATTGCTGCACTAAGTCTTCCTAAAGTAAAAAGGACAGGGAAAAAAAATCAATATTCCCACTAAGGAGGACAAGGACTGGAGCAGCCAGTTAAAGACCCTGGGGAGCTGTTAAGGTCAATGGTAACAGTAAGGATGGAGGAGCTGCTAAAATCTCTGCATTTGAGGGAAGATGAGCACAATCAGTATGGTAGCATTTTCTGTAGATTTAACCCATTCCTGCCAAAAGGACATTACTTTATTTTAACCAGACACATTTAGTAACATATTCAGTTCAGTTTGCAACCCTTATGCTGTGCTTGGACACTGAGATTCTTTGGAAGAGTCTCTCTCTCTCTCTCTCTCTCCTCTCTCTCTCTCTCTCTCTCTCTCTCTCTCTCTATATATATATATATATATATATATATATATATACTGTATGTATCATAGACATTGATCACAAGACAAAAATGTATCATTTAGAGATATCATAACATTAAGAAAGTGATCTTTGTACATTTGCAGTTATTTATATCCATAGTTACATAATTACAGTGATCAATAGAATTATATATAAGCAAAAAAAAAAAAGAAATTCTAAAAAGTTCAGAGATAACTAATAATTCATAGACATGGGCTGGTTTATACAACGAGGAGCTTGTTAACTAGGCTGGGGAGACTAGTAAACTAGTTCAGTTTGCTTGGTTGTAATTCTGTAGTGACTGGCAAATGGCTTTCACCGATTGTGGAATCTGTTCTCTGTCTGGGGAGATAAACCAGGAATTGTATTAGAAACACCAGATGTGTACAATTAATTAATACAAGACAGCTAAAGTCTGAAATCTTATTAGAAACATGAACATTACAAATATACCAAAAGATACAATCAACTGAAGTACAGTCCTAGATTAGATAGATAGATAGATAGATAGATAGATAGATAGATAGATAAATATATAGATAGATAAATATATAGATAACCAGTTGATAGATGGCATATAGGTTGACAAATTAAATAGATATATACAGAATACATACTGCCACAAGTAATGTTGCTGGATAGAAAAAAAGTTTTTTGTTTAAATGAGTGTTAATTCACACAGAACCTTTCAATTTTGTTGTCTATAGATGTATGTACAGAAAAGGAGAAGCCATAGATGGGCTGATGCAATAAGAGTTGCAAAACAGTGCTATTGATTTTCAGCAACCAATCAGATGTTAGCTTTTTAGCAGTTAGATAACATCTGATTGGTTGCTGCATATTAATAGCACAGTTTGAAATGGTAATTTTCTGGTTCAATAGTTGTCTATGTCTGGAATGAAACAAGTGCTGCATGCTACAATCACAAATGTTGCTAGTGGTAAATGCAACATGCTAGGGTGCTTACTAAATATCACTGAAGGAAACGAATGAGACATCAGCTATAATTTCAGTAGGAGTAGACAGTATATTATTCCTTGGAATGGAAAGGTTTAAACTAATAAATACACAGAGAAAACATTGCAATATTTGTTTTATTAACCCCTAACAAATTTGATCAATGAAGTGTACAAGAGATCCAAAAGAATTTAAAAAACTGCCAATGTCAGGCACTGGATGAAGTAAGAATAATAAACTAACCAGTTTTTCCTCCTTTAAACAGTATCATGAAAGTGATATTTAATATTAATACACTTTTTTAAAATACATATTTACATATTTCTTTTTTGACTATACAAGCACTTTTTGTTGGTAAAATATAGTATACATTGGATATGCTATCACTAAAGCATTCATTATTTATTTTAAAACTTTTTTTTATTTGCATCCTATTTAGTTTGCGTTATGTTTTATTAATGCTGTACGTACTTTGGTGGACGTTCCTGCCCTTATCGCCCTGATCACAGATAGATGGTCACGGCTGATAACATTGGCAGGTAGTACCACTGAACAACCTTACACACCATACAATTTTTCAGAATGACCGATATAACCGTGTAGCAGTTGGTTGGCCCATTTAACGTATTTGCCGGTGTCTGTGACTGATCTTGGTCTTCCATTCGTCTGGATAGGATGAACGGGCTATCTAGTATGTCGGGAAATCACAGCCGATCATGGCTACTCTGAAAATAACATATAACTCACAACTTATTGAAAACCATTCCTCCGAACAATTGTCTGTTGCTGACTGTACTGCTCCTCGGTCCACGTCAATTTACCTCAAGAAATGCAACAGGCCATGCCAAAATTCTTTAGTTGCAAATCAAGGCTTGATAAAGGGTGGAGGTCCACCCGAGATGAACCTCACAGTTGGGTGAATAAAATTTAAATTGTTTGCAACTAAAGAATTTTGGAGTGGCCTGTTGCATTTCTTGATGATATACTCTGAAAACCACGGCTGTGGCAACATTTGCTGCAATGGCCAACCAGCTCAGTAGTGTTGAACGATCGCTTGCAACAAAAATTTTGCTGGTGTGTACCCAGCCTTAAGGTACGAACAAATGTGCGATCGCGGGTCCCAAACCCGTGACGCATGATGTGTACAAACGTTTCTGCCGATAATCGGCCCATGTTTAGGCACTTTATCGGCCGGAATGGTCGTTCGTTCAGGGATCATTACACGACGACTTGGCGGATCTCCGAACAAACAACCGTTTTGGCTGATAAAGTGCCTACACACAGACCGATTATCGTCCGAAACGTTTGTTCGTAAACATTGTGTGATCGCGGGTGTGTACGAACCTTTTAGTTCAAGCCAACCTCTTACTGGACCAATGTTAGCTGCATATTCAGCATCTGATTTGTTCTTAGTTGGATTTGTCTCTCTTTTCATCTGTGTTCAGACTGAGCTGAATAACTTGTCCAAAGCAAATGTCAAGCACACTTCAAAACACATGTAAAAAGCATATGCCTAAATGTTTTTCTGGCACAAGCAAACTTAGTACTGTGTTTTTGTGACTATATGCCAAAAGCATTTAGAATAACTCAGGGGAAAAAAAAATAATAAAGTATATATATATATATATATACACACATACATACATACATGTATGTATGTATGTAGTACCTTACTACCTTAAATGTTTGGGGGAGGGTTTTGGTTGAAATAGCTTTGTGCATATTTTAAACTAGGGACTCTCTAGCTGTTGTGTTATATATATTTGTTATTAATCCCTGGGTGACTTTAATGTTGGCTGTTTTCTGGTTTTCCAAAAAAGTCAGGCTAAAATGTTGCAAAAGCTAAATCCAAGTATGCATCCCAATCCTCATTTAAAGTCACACAAATCCTTTGTAAATGTATTAACATGACTTTATGACGGACACTTTACTGTTGAAGCTCTTAGTAGGTTTTATAAAAAGTATGTTTGGGTGTGTGTTATCTTTGTATTAACTTGACCCTAATTTTCTACAACTGTGCTAACACAGGGATCAATGTTACTGTGACAGTTATTAAGTTAAGTTTTCTGCTTTATTGTAGCAATAAAATACAATCATAGTGCACTGAACTATTTCCACAAAGGTTTGGAAACTGTGTAGACCCACAAAATAAGTTTGAAACCTACGTCAACCCGATATTTTTTTAGCGTTGGGTGGGTTTTACACACATTCTCATTATACCGCTGCATATTGCATCACCTCCAATGCTGTTATGTTGGACACAGGTGAAGACCAGTCGATTTCATGTGTTTATTGAACGACTAGATTTGTCTATGCAGAAAGGCAGAGCCAGGGAGTATATTTCAAAATGTGCTCCTTACCTATTTGTCCAATATAAAAATAAATGGTCCTGACAGGTTATCAACATCTCTGTTTATTTCGAAAATTATTAAAAATGTCATGCTTTTGCCTTACTCACAAGGGTTTTGATTTGTTTGGTTAAAAAAAAAACTGCCACCAGCATAATAAAAAATGATTTGCTTTTACTGATAAATGACCATTATTAATCATCTTCTTTTACTATTAAGACATTCATACCCAGGACAGGACAGGCATTATCCAAATAAACTGAACGTGCACTAATTTCCTAATTGAACTGATTTAGCCAGACAGGGTATTCTTGGATAAGAGAGAAGAAGCTGCAGCCTGTCATTCCCAGAATGCATCGACTTTTACATCCTCAATGTTGAAGCAGTCCATTGCGCATAAAAAAAACTGCCTGACAGTTTATACAAAAGGATTAAATTGACAAGGTCATATGTGAAAATTAATATAGTCACTAGAAAAATGCAAAACATGGGAGATTTCGGTTCAAATTCAGTGGTATCAGTGCACAAAAAAATAGAGTTTTGAACAACTTCAGGGCAAACTCATAGGGTTAAAATGCAATTTCCTTACATGAACTGATATTATTAGGAAATGAGAGGCTCAAATTATAATGGAAACAGCAGCAGAATATTTTCCTTTAATAGTCAATAAGCTATGTCACTGAGTGATTATTATAAGAAAATGTTCCACTGCGGCTCTTTGTGGACATCCACTGTTCCAGCCCCATAACGGTTTCCAAAAAGTAAAACTGTTATTTTAAAAGAAGAAAATTACCATGATTTGCTTTAATTTCTCAACTCATTTACTTAAAACATAAACTGTTTTACACAGCCTTAATGCAAAAAATAAATATGTAAACCTTATGTATTATAAGAAATAATGTGCCCCTTCATTTTATAATATAAGGATATTAAGTCATCTCGGAACGCCCATATCATATAAAAACATGAGGCATTTATAGAGGTCCGGGAACGTTAAATTCTTATATTACACTGTAAGGGACGCATTATCCCTTGTGTATTTACCGTAAAAATCAGATAAGGTTGTATAAGAGATAAGGTGGCCATACACCTGCAATTTCTATCACATTGGTATCTGACAGCACATTGCGATGGGAATCGCACACATGGACCCGAACCGATCGTCCATACGCAATATGGGGATCGGTTGGCCATGCGGCCATGCACGGGCCAATGGTATCAGCTCTCTTTAAAGTAAAGGGAGCTGATTCCGAAAGTTGGAAATTTTTGGCCCCTACACATTGACGTTACTAGGTAACTCCTGTCATTCCAGAACGGGATTTACCTAATATCGCTAATATGTATGGCCACCTTTAAATTCAATAAGTTTGTTATGTTCATTTGGAACCGTTTACTATATATTTTGAAAAGGCAGGAAGGGCTTGGCCTTCAACATATAGAATGTTAATTAGTGAAATATAACAAAGTAGAGAGAATGTCAAAACAGGTCAGTTAATATATATATTTATAATTAATAATTATAGAACTATGTGCAAAATTTAACAGCCACTTTCGAAAAATAAGAAAAATAATAATAATATTGAATGTATCTCTTTATATGCATAAGGTACCAAGCACTTTGTATGTATTCTCCACACAGACAATCATATAGATAAATAAGTTATTTAAGGGGCAGTCCTTGTAATCAGAGGTGTTGATTTATTTTCATGCATTTGAAAAACTCTAGGTAGAGACTCAAACAGAAACAGATGCTATTTTAATTTTCCCCAGCAAATCTATGACAACTTTGACATTGCATGCTAGCATTCCTAAATTTCTACATCCCCAGACTGTAATAAGATCTGAAAGCAAAGATGTTGTGAGTAGGCTTTCCAGATGAAGGAGGGTGAAGCAAGCACAGTGTGGAGATGGGTGGGTTCCAGTTATACAGAACATGCAGATACTTTGCACTATCAATGTGTACTTCTCCCTCTAATGGGCCAACTTAAGGTATAATTTGTCACAAATGCCTGTATCCTGGCTGTTACACCCACGTTTTGTATATATTTAACATCAGCAAGAACTAGCTTAGCGCCTGCTTTTTGTATCTATCTCTCAGGGTTACATTTCACAATGTTTTGTTGTACATCTTTTCCATACAAAATCCCGTCCATGCAAACGCATTTCTTTAAAAGTTAAAATATAGTTGAGCAAACATTAAACAACATGTAATTGGGATAATTTGCTGTTATATACCATTAAATTGTTAATAGAACTGACAATAACCCATATGTTCTTATAGGAAACATAAGTGAAAACCTAGTTTTTGCATTTGATGAAAAGCCACATGGGGGTGATAATAGGTCACTGCTTTCCTTCTACCCCATTCCACCGCTGTATAGTGGAAGGTCAGAGAGGGGAATTAAACAAAGGTCTCTCTTGGATGTAAATAGAGAAACAAAACAAATACACATTATTTTCCAAGAAAGTGAAAAAGAATTAATTCCCCATTTATTCAAGCTTTATTTTTTATCACAAAAATGGGGGAATAAATACTTTTTCACTTTTTTCAACTAACATATATTACTATTACAGATCCATTCTGACGCTATAACAGTGTTAGAGGGAAAGACAGAGAAGATATATATTTATCCTCCTTGTGCCTCAGTCAGTAGATAGGTTTGGGGGAAGCATCATTTTGGGTTTCGAGCTAATTTGCCAGCTAAAGGCTAGTCCAATTGAATTCAATGGGCTGCTGAATGTACCTCTGTTTTGCTGTGAATGTAAAATGCAGTGATTGCTTCGTTTTTCAGTTCATTAATAGCAGAAGCTAGTGAATGGGCATTTTACAGTGATTTAAAGGGCAGATTGCCAGTTTGTCCTTAATAAATGGGCCTGTTTTTCTTTGACTATTTATATTTACTAAAGATGCATTTTTCTTTCCTTGGTAATATTTCCTCATTTATTATTCTATTCATGCTTACTACAAAATCCACCAAGCAAATTACACAGAATAGAAATCAGATTATTAAGCTTATTCTAACAAATGTACCACAAACTATTCTTTTATTCAGTGCTGGGAGATTCTATAATGTTTCTGTTGTACAGCCTATTTAACTTGATGGTTTAAAGCAGGGATGCCAGACTTGTTACCCTCCGGATGTTTAAAAAATACAACTCCCAGCATTCCCTGGTTCTGCACCCAGGGCCACAAGTTTGACATTGCTAGGGTCATACTTCCAGATGCTACATTTGTACCTTTACTATATTAGAACCTAGATTCAACCAATATTTTTTGTCACATTTTGAACTCGCTAAATAATACTCTTTCCCAACACACTGAATATATTTCCTGGTTAAAAAAAATTGCAGTGAATCTTAAATTATTTATTACTCCTACATGGGTTTGGGTTTAGCATTTTTATCCTAAAACTGCAGGATAGACAATGAAAATGAACTGAAAGGGTGCATGCTATTTTATAATACGTGGCTAATCGTCTTCTTAATTCACTGATCCCATTACATTTTAGGAGCTTTCTTTTAAATGCAAATAAAACATTTACTGAGTTAATATGGTACTCAGTAGAGAGTTTATACTAGCAGTGTCCAGAGCACAGCACACCATCCAAGCACAACCCTCCTGCTGGTACAGAATATCCTGGGATTCAGAGACCTTTTGCTTTCAGCAGAGGATTTACCAGACTCCCTGCCAGTGCCTTACACTGCGTCTAAAGAAATAGTGTAGGTGATTGTGTGGGATGGTAAACAGAAACAATAGCACAGGTAGGAAGCTTGGGCGTGGGTAAAAAGTGAATGTATGATGAATACCTCATACAGTGTATCATACAGTTAATGAATGTGTCTGCAGTTTGGTTTGTCATCAGGTTTAAATACATTTACTATGAGTCTATGAATATTTGAAAAGATATGTTTACAGGGTAACCTTTTGAAATAAAAAAAAAAATAATAAAAGTGGTATAAAGGTGATACCTTTATTGGCTAACTAAGATATCATCGCAAGCTTTCAGAACATTCTATTCCTTTTTCAAGCTTGAATACCTTGAAATATTCAGCCTTAAAAAGAAACTAGAATGTTCTGAAAGCTTGCTATGATTATCTTAGTTAGCCAATAAAGGTATCACCTTTATACCACTTTTATTATTTTTTTTTTTATTTCAAAGGGTTACCCTGTAAACATTTTGACTGGCTAACACGGTACACCACCCTTTCCTGCGCCTATGTGAAAAGATAGGGATGTACTTTAAATACACGTACTGTATGTCAATTAGCAATATAGCATAAAGATTTATAGAGAGAAATCCCACTTTCATCTTACCTCAATCATTCTATACTTTTATTTGTATTGGTATGAGCCCCACTTATAAGACCCTGCAATGTATATTTTCAGTCCACACACACAGAGACACACATTGGACCCAAGGAAGCAATGGTACAAAACAGGGAATCACATTCTTGCCCAAAATTTTGTCAGTTATTGTGAAATCATACTTTAGGAGCCAGTTATTATACAGCTCGTCACCAGAGGCTTTACTTGTTTGTGGTGCAGTAATTCCTCTCAAATGTATTTGTCAGTAAGACTCTCTCATTTTGCCAACCAATTTACTAGCCAGTTATTGCTCCAGTGTCAGTTTGCTAGTTACTACACTAGTCCAGTACCAGCTTCAAAGCATTTTTTTGCGTTTTTCTTTGCTAGAGAGAAACATTGCAAACAAACACAGATTTTAATGGTGTACAAAGCATTAGTACCTGATTTTCTCAACGCTCCCATTGACTTGCATTGATGTCCGTTGGGTTCCGCAATGCATAAAATTGCATACATAGGTGCACTATCAAAGAGCTATTCAATGCACTAGTGGGAACAGGACACATAGGATTGTATAGGAAAATTAAAGCCTCTGCGTTATCATAGTGTGAACGAGCCCTTATTGCACCAGACCGGTGTCAATTTGCCAGTTACTGCATTGGTCCTTTGTGAATTTGCCAGCTACTGTACCAGTCCAGTGTCAATTTATCAGTTATTTTACCAGTTAGTTTGCTAGTTATTGTAACAGTACCAATCCATCTATCACTATCTATGTATCTATCTATCTATCTATCTACCTATCTATCATCTATCATCTATCTATCTATCTATCTACCTATCTATCATCTATCATCTATCTATCTATCTATTTATCTATCTATCTATCTATCTATCACTATCTATCTATCTACTATCTATCTCTATATCTATCTATCTATCTATTTATCTACTATCTATCTATCTATCTATCTATCTATCTATCTATCTATCTATCTATTTCTATCTATTTATCTTTCACTATCTATCTATCTATCTATCTATCTATCTAGCTATCTAGCTATCTGTCTGTCTGTCTATCTATCTAGTAATATATCATATAACATGTAGCACTCTCAGGTCTTGTGAAAAAATCATATTATTACATGTGCAAAACATTTTGGTCTGGTACTAAAACAAAATGTTGCTGTTTTGCACATGGAATAATAAATAAAAATGTTCCCACAAGACCGGAGAGTGCTCCATATTATATTATATATATCTACATTCTGGGATCCAGACTGGAGACACCCAGGCAAGGCTGCAAGGAGCCAAGAAGGAAGAGTGCACACTATATGCTTGAATATCTATCTATCTATCTATCTATCTATCTATCTATCTATCTATCTATCTATCTATCTATCTATCTATCTATCTTTCTATCTATCTATCTTTCTATCTAGTAAGTATTTAATGGGTGTGGCTAAGCTGGGGACAGTGAACAGGGAATAGACTTATTTTCTACTTGTGGTGCATAGAGCAACACTTAAATATCCTTAGGCTCAGTCTATGGTTCCCCGGAGGGCTCTGGATCTTTTAAGACCCTAACAATGACCCTGGCATCATTATTTACATGTTTTGGGGTTTTCTTGCAAAACTAATTATGTCCCTTTAAAGGAGAACTACAGTGGAAATATAACCTTTAAGCTTGAAGGCTAGAAATGCTGCACTTAACACATTACACAGACTTTACTGACCTATAGATGCATAGGTAGTTTCATACTGACAAAATATCCATCTGAAGTTAAACAGTTGGGGGGCCTCCATTTTTTAGATAAAGTAGCTGTGAATTTCCTGTGGTGCTTTGTTCCTTAGGAGTGTTGAAACCTTTTCAATCCTTTACCTCCATTTGCATCTTTTCTAATGCATGTTGCAGACTGCATTGCATTCAATGTACGTGATAATATTTAATTGATTAATTAAATACACCTGAAATGGATCTGAACAAACTGCAGCCTTTAAAGGGAAATATGTGTATATAGTAGAATGTTAATTATTTCAACAAATCACTGGTGTTGGTTCATTTGTTCATTTTCAAAGGTGTCTAGATTTGAAAGTCCAATCTCTCAATTTAATGTAAATTAAATCATCAAGCTCAAATGTATACCCTCCAACATTCCCCTTTAATACTGACTAACACGATAAACTCTTTTGCCCCCTTGCATTCCCGCTGTCAATGGACCTCTAATCCTTGTCCATGGCTCAACCCCACTTCCCATTTTATACACATGCTGCTGAAACATGCGTGGTGGTGAAAATCCCATACAAGGCTGACTTTCTCCATTACAGGTTCATGCTGCAGTGCCTCGGCTCTGGGCTCCTGCTACCAAAACAGAACTACTTCTGGAAACTTCTAAATAACAACAAATCCAACCTACATCGCCATCTTTAACTCCATTCTGCGTCCCTCGCCCGCTGACTCTTACTTCCAACATAAAGTGGCATCTATCCGTATGCAGAGCTCTAATCCTAGGGATGACTCTCAGATTATGTTGCCCTCACTTCCCTCTGCTATTCTTTTACTCCTGTGACCCAATTAGAAGTCTCTCGCCTGCTTTTGTCCTGTCAGCTCATGACCTGTCCTCTTGATCCCATGCCCTCTTTACTGAAGCATTGTAATCATGTATTTACCCCTATACTCATCCACATATTAAATGCTTCCCTACATCTGGAATCTTCCCTTACATCTTTAAGCATGCCCATATTAAACCTATACTAAAAAAGCCCCCACTAAACTCTTGTTTAGCTAACTACCGCACGGTCTCTCTCTTACCACTAGCCTCTAAACTTCTAGAACGATAAGTCTTCTCCCATATACCTTCATGCTTATAAACTATTGGATCCTTTGCAATCTGGATTCCATGATGTGCATTCCACTGCTTTGTGTAAAGTTGTGAATGATCTTCAGGTTGCAAAGGCCAGTGGTCACTTTTCTATTCTTAACCTTTTTGACATCTTTGCTTTCGACACAGTTGATCATACCCTCCTAAGTCCTAATGTGGATGCTTCACTCCTTGGGCATTCAGAATAAAGTGGCATCTTGGTTTCTATCCTATCTTTCTGACCGAACTTAAGGTTTGGACACACATGTGATTGCGGGTGCCGACCTGTGATGCACGATCTGTATGAATGGCCGTTTCAGCCAATAAACTGGCGTACCGAACTAGCGTTTCACCCGAGAAAGTACCCATACATGGCCAGATTATTGGCCAAAACGGCCAATGTGCATCGCGGGTTGGCACCCGTGATCACAGGTGTGTACAAACCTTTACTCTGTGTCTTATGCTAATAACACCTCTTCTCTGGTTCCTCTTAGTGTGTGTGTGGGGGGGGTGGTTTTTCCTCTAGACTATATCCTTGGGAGAAGTCATTAGCTCTTTTGGCTTCAAGTATCCCTTATATGCAGATGATACAAAAATCTTCTTGTCCACCCCTGCGCTAACTCCTGACATCCAATCACACGTCTCTGACTGTCTCCTGGCCGTCACCTCCTGGATGTTGTGACGCTGCCTCAAAAAAAATATTTCTAAAACTAAACTGATAATTTTCCTACCTAAATCTAATCCTGTCCTATCTTTCTCCATCTCTGTTGACAATTACCCCATTTTCCCAATCCAATCAGCACGTTGCTTAGGGGTAATTATTGACTCCTCTCTCTCCTTTTCTAACCACATTAACTATGTTGCTAAAACCTGCTGCTTTTTACTTCGCAATATAGCGAAAACCCTATGCTTATGCATGATCTAATCCTATCACGCCTGGACTACTGTTACCTACCCACCTCTCTCCCCTTCAGTCAATACTAAACTCTGCTACATGTATTGTTTTGCTCTCTAATAAACAGGATCCCAAATCTCATCTGTACCGGACAACAACCAGGCTCCCTGTGTGTGTTACCCACCTAACTAGTTTGTAAGCTCTACGGGGCAGGGACCTGCTTTCTTCTTGTGGCAAGGCTCTAGCACTTTTATTTATATAATTTATAAATGTATGTACTAAACTATCTATGTATTTGACCCCCTTGTATGTCTTTCTTGTATTTTGTTATTGTATAGCTCTGCGTCCCCAAGTGGGGGACCGTTTTTATATCACTTAAAGGGGAAGTTCAGTGCAAATACATGTGCTTTTCAGAAAAAAGAGCAGTATTTTTTCATCCCAATGATCTTAATCTGCCAATTCAGCATTTTGTATGTGTATAAATAAATGTAACCAAAATACTGACTTCCTGTTTGCAGGACCCCTAGTAGAGACCGTTATGGTCTTGCCCTTGACGCAGCGCCTGGGTTGATTCAGTTGCTCAGTAGAGATCTGAGCATCTTTGACCCATCCAACAGCCAATCAGTAGAAATTACTGTTAGGAACATTCCAAGGATGTGGTGCATTCTGGGAAGAATAAGGACAGTTAGAACCTAAAATGTCTGGTTACTAATGTCAACAGCAGGGAACATACAAGGGTATGAAATCAACTGATTTTTTAAAATGGGAGAGAATATGTAGAATAACTAAGAAGGCATTACACAAACGAAAAATTTAACAAATATTGAAAATTTCCACTGAACTGTCCCTTTAAGTAACTATGTTAAATTTTTTCTGGTTGGTGGTTGACTACACTTCCCATCATCCATTATCAAACAAAGTGATATATAAACTGCATCATTCAGGGCAGCAATAAATTGCCATAACAATGCATGGTTAAAATTACCTCCATTAATGGTTGAACTACACTTTTCAGTGTTTCTTACTAGACATTGTGTTAATATATTTATTGCTGCCCTGAAAGATGTAATGTTTGCATCATTTAAGTAACTGTCCAGTAAGGGATGATGATAGGTGTAGTTCAACCATGTTGTAAGACATATTTATTCCTGCCCTAAATGTTTATTAAGTAATTAAATGGGTCTTCTGACCAAATTACAATAGAAAACATTACATTTAAAAGTATGAGGCAAATAGTAAAATGGTTACAAATAGAAGTCACATAAAGAGGCAGATTTCTGAATAGCCTCCAACAGTCCCTTTAATAAGGTGGGAAATACATTACACAGAAGATCAGGTTCACTTCATGACTCTCCCCTGCAGCTCTGTACAATGTTATTTCTATAATGTACCTTTTGAACAGGGAATGTTGGAGCGTATGTTTCTGCACAATATTGAATATGTTGCAGCATTTGACATAATTTATCCATTAACACCCCCACACCCTAAAAACTAAACATTGTGCAGGGTCTGCATAAAATCATTATTATCCTAAAATACCATTTAAATAAAGGAAATAAACCAATTACAGGGCTACAAACATTTCAGCACATTTTAAAGGTCATTTTTGGAGGGTATGTTTTTTCCTGGGACAGAGAAAATAAGACTCCAATGTTTTCCAGAAAAGTGTTGTTTTATTCAGCTTACATAGTAGAAAAACAAGCAACCACAACTATATTTTATAAATATCCAGTTTAAACCGTATCTCTAATCCAATGTAAGTGTGGTATTAATTAGTTCTGATAAATAAGTATACATGCAAAATAGACAAGAGTTTGCTATTTATCCTCAGTCCCTACCATAAGGCATAGCTATTGGGTATATAATACACAGTGGGTACTGGAGGAGGAGCCAAGATGGCAGCCACCATGGGAGAATTTTAAAACCACATATCTTCACTGTAATTGGGCTGATGTCACTCTAAGTAGGTGCAATATCTACAATGCAATGTGCACTTTGTTTCTTATTCCAAGTTGTTTTTTTCACTTTAGTTGTCCTTTAAGTAGTTAATATGCAGCTTTGATCAACCAATGTCTGATGGTTGTCCACAAAGCAGCCTCTTCTGCTGCTAGGTGTACTTGTAACCAGCTTACAACATCAGTAGAGAAGATATAGTATATAATATTATAATAGTATATAACTTAAATCCCTGGTTATTCGGGCAGCTGTTCATGTGGTCCATGGGACGGTCGATATCAGTCATCCACAGCCAGAAAATTACACCAGATATTTTGGCCCAACCGACCAAAATACGGCGTATGCACTTAGTCCTCTCTGATCATTTTGTGCTGCTTTCCAGCTGGCTGGATATTTTAGGAAAAAGTGGTCAGAGATACGAGTGCTCCTTCTGCATCCATACAATATAGTAATGTTAATCCCAGATGATGATCTGCTTTCCTTAGTATTCTGCTGCCTGAGGCATGGTATTCACTCTGCAATGGAGTTCAAAATTGGCCCAAAAAACAGAATATTAACTTTACAATGAGGCGAACAACAGACAAAACAGCTAAAATAAATTAAAAATTCATTATTGGGGCCTTTTTAAAATCTCAGCCTGAACATAGAATAAAGCTTCTGTGCTCTATTTTCCATTAGCATTGTTTTCAACTTAAAGATTCCCTTTAACCACAAGAAATAGAGAAGGTCCATGTCCTAAAAAAATATTAAAACAGTAATATTATCATCTGAAGGGATGAAAACTGGACATCCCCGTGGACTGTTAATTCCCTTATTAAAACAAACACTATGTGTAATAACCACATATCTTACTTTCTATCAAGACATAGGGACATTTACATGTGAAGCTGGACTGTTACAATATGTTCTTTCATTAAAGAGCCAATGTGTGATTCAGTGGTTTTGTTATTGCAGATTAGAAAACTCTTAGCAGGGGAAGAAGCCAGCACTTCCAAAACTATGAGTGAACCTTTTCTAACAACCCCAGTTTTACACTAAAATGACCTTGTTTCCGTTTGCCTGTGATTTTAATTATAAGAGGCAGAAGTCTTTTCCTTTCAACCCTATTCAACTTCTTCCACTCATTTGGTCTCTCCATTTATTGGCCTCTATGTCTTTCTCTATCTCTTGTATTATACATTTTTTTTTTACATACCTTAAAATCATTCAAATCATTCACTACAGAATGCGAGTTATAATGCCCGAATCGGTAGGTAAAGTATCTAGTGTAGCGTACGAAAAAGCACAGATTCTTTGCTTTCGGACAAATGTCCCTACCTCCTACAATGCCAGAATGGGGCAGAGAGAAGTTTAAATTGTTAAAATCTTAATTTAACAATTATCTGCAACAAACAAAAAGTGTAATAAATTAAATAGGTTTGTAGTATGCTGCATACTGAATGGTGTCTGCATTTCCTATAAAGATAGACTTGTGATCGGTAAACTAATTTTTATTGTAACCGATATTTTTTGTGGTCTTCAATAGGCCATTCAATTGGTTGTGCCAAATAATCAGCTGTGTGCACATCCCAAAAATGAGTGACGTTTCAATTTTGACAGACATGTCCATTTTCCCCTTTAGTAAATTTTGGGTAGTTAATCAATTGAAAGAGGAAATGGACAAGTTTGAAAAACTCTTGCCCTTGTGTACTGGGGGGGTGGAGGGAGGCAGCAGCTGTGGATCGCCAGACACATACAAGTACTTTGTACAGCATCAAGCAGCAGTACAATGTACTGTATGTGACAATATATTTTTGCTCATATTACTGGTGAAATCTGGTTAAAAAAATTTTACACCACAAAGTTGTACAAAGATGGCAAATCCCTGATCCATTTCCAATTTCCCTATTAAAGAATCATTGATTGAAGTTGGTCACAAACCATGATCTGACTGGGAATCATTTGACAGAATTTATTAATCTATGTATAGGAAAGTACATTTACTATGGTATTATATACTGTATGCAATTGTACAATTACGATCACAGTTATTAAACTACGATCACAATTTAAATTGTACAACTGCAATCTTAATTATAAAAAAAAAAATAAAGGTGCGGTATCACGATAATAAATATGGCCTATTGTGGGAACTCAGGAAAGTAAAAACTGCAGCTGCCCCCCAATGTGGGCCAATTCAACTTTCATGGGCAGTATTAATTAACTTTTAAAGGACAACTCCTCCTCCAATCCAAGCTCCACCCCCTCAGTCTGGAAAATTTCTAATGGGAAAAAGCTTTTCTTGTAGTGCATGTATTTCCATTAGTTAGGCCACTCTTTGGTGGTCAATTTTATTTATAGTGGTCCTAAGGTAGAGGACAGGAGTGTGCAAGCTGCCACCATCCAACGTGCATTGCTCCTTTAATTCAGTTTTCTAATATAAAGTGGTCAGTTTTGGGGTAGATCCAACAGAACACTAACCTTTGCCTATCCTAGCAGCACCAAGAGAGGATATTATTCAGAATATGTCCTTTAAATGTCATATACTGCATACAATTCCATGATAATTTTAGATATTTTCAAATTTGAAAAGGTTCTTAGTATGCTGGATGTTTAAAGTTCAAATCCAGGACCATAATTTGTGTCTTAACATTCCTCCTTTGCTTTTGACCCTGTATTGTTTTACTCCCATTATACAGCCCCCTATGGTTTATACTCTGAGATTGTCATGCTAATGTAATATTTTTCAGTTCACAACAATTATTTAAAATTAATTATGTGTTTTAAAAAAATTAAGTGAATTGGCTGTGGTACATCCAATTGATATTAGCCAGTTTGCCTGTCTACAGCATCTTTAGAATGTTTCTCAATGCTAAATAAGCTTTAGCAACTGTGAAATTATTTGTAAATTTAGTGATCAACATCAACATTTTGCTGTGGCTGAATACTTGGAATGGAAAGAATGCTGACGTCTTACTATTTTTATAATAAATAGTCATATTGTTGATTTACTATGCCAATTAAGGATATCATGTATGCACTGTAAATAGACAATTGTTGGAATTAAAATCAGTAAGTAAAATAGAATCAAATTAGACTCTTTATGTGGAACCATAGTGGAGGAGGGTTTGTTACAGCTACAGTGAGGCTGGCTTTCTGTGTGCTTTTGGTAGATTTCTTTTGATGTCTTCAGTACTGGGTGAGACTAATGTTTAGGGACGGATTTACCATTAGGCACAGTAGGCACGTGCCTAGGGGCGCCTGAGGTTGGAAGGGCAGCTGTTAATCTCCTCCCACCAATCCAACCCCTTTATAGTCTATTTCCTTCCCCAAAAAAGAGAAAATGGGTGTGGTTTAGTGTGTGGTCTGTGTTTAGGGGTGGGGCTAAGGGCACCAGGCTCTTTGGGCCTACAGGCTCCTGAGCTGTAAATCCAGCCCTGCTTATGTTTGAAACCTTTACATTTAAGTGAGCAGAATTGAATCGAACTATACCAGACTGAGCTCTGAAATGAAAAGCAAACACTGTTCTATTATCATACATGGCTATAAATGGGAAAACTCCCAGATGATCGTGCACCAGATTTTGAGGGGGATCAAACATCAAAGAGCCCCAACGTGACTTAAATCCCCCTTACAAATACAACTACTATTGCGTATATGCTACAATATACAATGCAAACACAATGCACATACATTACCATGATTAATCTTCCATAGGATCAGTCGGTCAAGTCCCCCTACACAGTTGGATCACATGTAAAGGGAGCCAATGTCAATGGATGTAGTTCATCTGATATTGCTGATATTAGGCAAATCCTATAGAGTTCAATTTGATTTGTCAAAGGTTAGCAATGTATACAACCACCTTTACATTGCTATATATAGCCAAACTAAGTTAGTATTAGTCATTTTTCAAGTAAACATGGGCAGATAAAATCCGACTGTGATCCAACGGGTTTCGATCCCTGTATGGCCAGGAAAATATGTAAGACCTAAAAGTAATATAAAATAAATAAATAAATAAATAATTTAAGCTTTGTAAATTCTCCATTTTATTGGTACAAGGACCTAATCACTAATTATAACTGATGGCATCACTTAGTACCAACCCCACCTTTATACAGGCTAGGATTTTTAATCTGACATAAATGGCCTTCTTGAAACATATTTTGAATGTTGGTGCAGCTGCTGTTTAGTTTCCCCCACATACAAATCAGAGAACTCTTCACTGCACCGAACTTCATATATGATGTCACTCTTCTTGTGTTTTGGTATTGGATCTTTTGGATGCACCAGTTGCTGTTGAACTTCAAAACCAATTGTCTGCCATGTACAATCGCAACCTTCTCAAAAACTAAACTTCAAGTCTAGTTTCCCTAACTGAATTCCCCAGGCAAAACTAGACAATTTATGTCAGATCCAGTGGGATTTTCTGATAATCCCCTTTGTGCACCCAGCAGATTAACCATCATTGTTTTCCATAGGATTGGTCTTACTGGATCAAAAATGACCATTATTGGCTGTTACTCAGAAATAATAATGATCACGGTGTGTTAACTCACACGTTCAGCTATTTTGCAGAATATAGGGAGGTTGATCATGCAAGTATATTTGCATATTGTCACAAATTCTCTTCATATTCTAATGGAATTTGCAATTAATTTGTGTGCATGTGCAAGGCACAGTTTAATAGAGGAATGTAAAGACATATCATTGCTCAAAAGTAAACATGTACATGTGCCCTCTCAGACCAGGTGTCACTCAGAGTACAGAAATTCACCCTGTAAGTTCATACAAACTTTAAAAAATGCTTCTGGCGTGTATCATTTGCTGTATTGATAACCCCTGACAAATGGCATATGCACTAAAAAATTGCAGTCCCCAACACTAAACTTCCAAAGCTACATCACGAATACCTATTTGAATTTGCATATTAACAATGGATATCTTCAGAGAAGAATAAAAGTCTACACATTAAGATGTATTGGGGCTGATAATTACGTACACTCCTAATCAAAAAATGTTTAGAAAAAAAAATTAGAAAACATAACCTATTTATTCATCATTTTGTAATAAATGTTCACATTTTCGTTAAATGTTAAAGGGTATGTCCATCAAAAAAGTAAGTTGGTTTCTATCTGATTTACTGAAGAACTGGCATACTTTATAAACAAAGGGGATTATCTTTTCTATGTTTGTATAAATGTTTGATCAGATCAGTAGCACTTCCGCTAAATGTTGTTGTAAATTAGCCTAATTGGAGTGCTTCCACAATCCTTGTATTGTGTATGTATGTATATATATATATATATATATATATATTTTACTTTTTACCATTTAAAACCTTAGCCTAATTGGAGTGCTTCCACAATCCTTGTATTGTATGTATTTATTGGGAGGCTTGGTCAAGCCTCCATGTGGTAATAGCACCCCCAACACGCCCCTTTTATGGGGTCCTATGCCTATAATATTAAGCCTGGATGGCCTCTTCCCTCATTTAAAAAGCCAAAGGGCTGGGGGGAAATGAGAGAGCTTGTTATATGGATAGGTGTGTAGAATGAGAAATGCAAAGTTTGCAATCGTAATTGAAGTAAAAAAGGTTAAGTTAGGACCTTCCAGATTGGGGTTACCTTGACGTGGTTGGAAGGCTTTTCATTCATGTGATCACAGTAATGTATACTAAAACCCCTTTGTTTTAAAATATATACAAACATAGAAAAGATAATCAATGCACATTTCTAGGCCCCATACAATATCATATTTCTGCACACTGGCATCCTTTATAAACTAAAGGGGTTTTATGTACACATTACTGTGATCACATGAATGAAGCCTTCCAACCACGTCAAGATAACCCCAGTCTGGAAGGTCCTAACTTCTAACCTTTTAAAATTTCTTGTTTAAAACCTAAACCATATGTTAATTTCACACTTTCTATGAACTTTCGCTTTAAAGGGCATGTCCTCCCCAAAACTACAATCCCCCCCAGTAATGGCTCCATCATGTAGTGTGATAAAATCCTTACCTCACATCCCAGCTCCATATGGTTCTCCTGTAGCCCCCCCCCCCCAAAGTCCCAAAAACGCCCACCAGGAGATAGCAGAGTCCATATAGGACTCTGCCTCCTATCTGGCCTCCGGGAGAAGTTTGTCATGCGTATTGCAGCCCTGCTCCCCCTCCCTCCCCCTCCCTCTCGCTCCCGATTAGGATTCCCTCCCCCTAGCATAAAACCCTTTCCATATAACATTCCCCCTGTCCCCCCAGCCCCAACTGCTATATTTTTATTATTAGAAAGTCCCAAAACTTACTTACCTTCCCTCTTTCCTCCGCCGCACTGAACTCCTCCGGCAGCCGCGTCCGTGATTGGCTGACGCTCAGCCAATCACAGACGCGACTGCCGGTCCCGCCCCTTTGCTTGCATTTTCTCGCAAGCAGAGGGCCTGGCAGTGCGGTGGAGGAAAGAGGGAAGGTAAGTAAAGTTTTGGGCACTTTCTATAATAAAAATATACGGTTGGGGCTGGGGACAGGGGGAACGTATATAAAAAATTTCAAGGGTGGACATGCCCTTTAAAGATTATTAAAATAAGTTAAAATATTGAATGCCACATTGCACTCTGTCATGTTAAATACACCTTAAATTTCCTACTTTTTCTCTTTGTCTCTAGATCAAGGAAATTGCCTTTAGCTGTACGCCACTGTATATATTTTATTTTTATTTATATTGAATACATACGTTTTAAATTCTGCTTTAGCTTCCTTTCATAACATAAATATGTTATCAATGTATCATAAGTGAAGTAAAACCTTCTTACTAAAATTACATAGCAACTTCCTTTCCTGCCCATCTGAGCTGCTGGCATTAACTGCAATCAACATTTAAAAACCATTAGTAAAAACGAAGTTAAAGCAGTTTGCTTGTGAAATCTGTATATTTTTTAAATATCTTACTTTCTGATCATACTATATCTGCATGCCTCAACATCCACGATGGCAGGATATAGGAATAAAAGTCCTTCTTCCTCCCATGAATAGTACCCACTATAAACACATCTTTTTTCTTTGATTAGCAGTTACTTGTAAAGTAAACTTTACTTTTTTTTCACAACCAAATATCATGAGACAGATAGTACCCTTTAAAGGGGCATAGCACATATATAATGCATTGAAAAGTAGGATGTGAACACTTTCCCTAAACATTAATTAGGTGTTTTAAGCCTGTTCCTAAATTTGCCATTTAAAGTGTGTCATGAATCATGATGCAAAATCAGACTACAAAAAGGGCAATAGATCAAACCAAAATTGTATGTCATTGGTCTCAATTACACTCTAAGCATTTAAAGCACTATGAATAGAGGTAGCAGGGTGTCAAACTAAAGAGTATATAGACACTGTTCTGATAACAGTAACAGTAACTGTTACCAGCATATTTTACAATATGAGGCAGTGTGTGTAATAAGCAGCAGTGATCCCGCTGAGCAGCATTATGAAAGACAACTGTCTTTGATTGACTTCATCCATAATTACTTTTTGTTGATTTATTCTGAAACCACCAAGGGATATCCAAAACTAATGTACTCATTATAAGCTTCTGTGCCTATGTATAGCACTTATAACGTCTGTTTTGGTTTTGATCTTAGGACAGTTAAGGTGCCCATACATCTATAAGATTTTACTTACCCAACCGAGTGCTCACGCAATGTTCATCGATGCTGCCGGAACCGCTTCTCCCGATCTTTCATTCGACCGACATGCGATCGCAAAATCCTATTCATTCAGTGAAAACAATTCCAATGCAGAAATCTAACTTAGAAATAGAGTTGCCTCCCAACAGGACACCAGGAACATTGGAACAGAAGCCGACGCGCACGAGCAGGAGAAAAGAAAGTGTGTATGTTAAACACTGCATCGATGAGTTGCATTCCGATTGGCTGCTGTGACTGTCAATTTAGCTTGCATAGCTGAAGTTCTGGTCATCGGAGTGAATGTGCCTATTAGAGAGTGCGTTCGCCGGCGGCTTGGGGTGGGATCATGGGATTTTGCTGTGTTGGGGAGTCATCCAGCCCCTTCACTATTTGGAAAGGCTTTTGCTTGCACCTAGAAAGGTGGTTCAGGGCTCGTTTTAAAGGTAATCTTCTGGCCTTTCTTACTAAACATACTTGTTTTGGGACCACAGTTCTCCTTTAATATGCGGTTTTAAAGAGTTTCGGTGGTACTTTTACCCTGCTGTTCATCCCTTTATTTTGAAGATGTATCACCTATCGCTGATTACCTTACACTTTCTATCGCTGATACCTTTCACTTAAGGTGACCATACATTAAGCTGATTTTACAATCCGACATGCAATCCGACATTTCCATTGATTGGCCGAAAAATTCTACATTTTCCCGATCTTATATGACATTAGATCGTAATATCTATCGTAATTAAGATCAGGAAAGACGTTTTCTCTGAAGTTCCAATTTAATGGTAATGTAATGTAACCTCACAATTGACACCATTTGACATTAATCACAAAACAAATTGAATGTTGAACAATATGTATGATACATCTACGTACAATTAACATTGTACATCTGTCTTTCAAAGTATTTGTCGGTTTAAGATCGTAAGTGCGATCATAATAGTGTATGGCTACCTTTACACTAAATCCTGGGTTCACATCCACCCTGCAAGGAGATTGTATGTTCCTTTGTAGGTTTATTTTGGTTTCTTCCACAAACATAACATACTGATCAGTTGTTTTTTGTGAGATAAAAAATGCTTGGATTGTAAACTCTTTAGAACACAGCCTAATGTGAATGAATGATTCATTTTAAAGTGCTTTGTAATATATTCAGTGCTATATATAAGAAAATAAATACATATACACGTGTATTTTACCCTAAATCACACTGTGCATTTGTTTACAGTACAACCAACTGTCAACACAAACACTATTAACTCTGCAGTTTCATTATTTAGAGACCATATAAGATGCTGCTTGTGAAGGTTCTCATTCATCCAGGTCATGGTATATCTGTTGTATTCAATTAGATCAACTGGACTTGTTTAGTTGTTTAGTTCTTGAAGACGTTTCGCTAGTCATCCGACTGGCTTTCTCAATTCAGAATGACTTGTACAAGAATCTGTGGCAATTATGTACCCTGGAAAATCCCAATTAGCATATCACAGCCAAGTGTTAAGGGCGTGATTGGATAGTGGCTAAGAGGTGTTATAAGAACGAAGATTGTAATGTTAACATATTGGCAAAGGAACGTGACTGGTTTAAGAGAGGTGTTAAGGAGGCTATATATGTGAAAATAAAGAAACCAAGCCTAAATAGAGGTGGGGGGGTTCGACACCAACTGTCTGCCATGTACAATGCTGTTTTGACACCTTACTCTGGGCGTTCCTATAACACCTCTTAACCACTATCCAATCACGTCCTTAACACTTGGCTGTGATATGCTAATTGGGATTTTCCAGGGTACATAATTGCCACAGATTCTTGTACAAGTCATTCTGAATTGAGAAAGCCAGTCGGATGACTAGCGAAACGCCTTCAAGAACTAAACTTCAAGTCCAGTTGATCTAATTGAATACAACAGACATATAAGATGCTCCTTTTAAGTTATCTCTGGCAAAAAAATGTTATTACAGAATGTTCACTTGTGAAGTTTTATGAAATGAGTGATGTTAGTGAATTGACGTTTACTAATTATCTTTTAAGGTGAAAAAAAATCACTTTAAAAAATACTGGAATTGAAGGTGATTTGTTAAAATTGCTTGATTTCATTTTGCTAGAAATTGATTTCTCCAACTCTTACTAAGTGTAATGGATGCAATTTGTAAAGACTGCACCTGTTCCAAATACTCTCTGCTTCTTAATTATAGAACACACTCCACTTTTTGATGCTATTGAACCAAACTGTTTTTGCAACTATTCTCAATCCTAGCAAATATGTTTAAGAAACACATCTACAAATCAATGTGTACATTAATGCTATCGCCTCACTACATTGCGTATTAGCAGACTGGAAATGGGCGCACAATTGTTGCCGTGAGCTGTGACTGCACAAAAAATGCAGATCTAATGCGCTGCGATTAACAGATGGCAGCTCAACGTACCTAGTTTGGCCAGACCAATTGGCCAACATTAGTGTGCACCTTTTACGCATGATCGCATTGTGTGTAAAAAATGTTCTGTGTGGTCTAGCCCTTACTGTTTCCCTGTCCCTGCCTTGAAGTCCCCATAGACAGGGACAGGGAAACAGTAAGGGCTAGACCACACAGAACATTTTAGTGAACTTTAATAATACTTAGAGTATATATACTATACATGAATACAGTACATACACTATATATTTATTTATATATGTAAATGTATGTGCTGTGTTCAGTTCATTGGCGGTTGCCTTTTAAAAGGTATGTTCACCCTAAAAGAAAAAAACTCAGTTACCTGATGACCACCCAACCACTATATTCTCCCCTGTGAAAGATGCAATACTTACCTTGTTTTAAAGGGCATATAAAGTGAAAACGTGATTTAATGTAAGGAATGGGTTTATTGGAAAAAAACAGCTAAACATTTTTTTAAAGCTTATTTATGGATCATATTTTCTTTCCAGGCTGTTCTATTTTGGGCGGGATTATTGCGAGATCTGCAAGCCAGGACTTTCGACAGGATCACCAAGTGCAAGCATGTGACAATGTAAATCTATGGGTTATCTTGTGCTGTTCTCTTGTGCTATATGTCCACTTCTAAACCATTTTTCTATTGCTTTTTTTATTGCAAGAAATAGCTGAAATATTGAACGTAAGCGTTAGTTTAGTAAATGTGCATTTATAAAGAGGAATGACAACTATACCACACACCTTAAGGCCTAGCACACTTATCACACATATTTTTGGCCAATTAAAAGCCTGGCCCTATAGTTCAAGGACCAAGGGATCAGATGGTTTGAATGATTGGACATGTCAGTTAATATCTGTAGTATACACAGTTTTTTGAGGCAAACGATCAATTAGTACTAACATAATGATCGGTCATATTAGGAATGACCTCTGAAAAAGGCTGATAAAATTTATTGAAAAATATTCTTGCACTGTACAAAGTGCACAGAAACCAGAAACAAGTGCACTAGCACACATTTTCTATCTTGTGTTTTTCCACAATATTTTTAATACAGTAACAGACAAAGAGTATCAGTAGACAGTATGACAAATGAGCATGTCACTTATATAAACAAAACGTAAAAACAACAAAAACTAAACTAAACAAGTGTCCTACTAAAAAAAGTGTAGCTGTGTAGCATCTGCTTGGAATTAAATGCCAAAAGAGTTTTGCTGAAAAGTGGGAGCAAGTGACATCCACATGGCTGCAATAAAGCATCTAGCACAGACATATAGAATTAAACAGGTTATTTGCCTTTGTGTTAAGAGCTGTGTGTTCCTTATTGAAGAGCACTACACATAGGTTTTTTGGTATGTTTAACATGAAGAATTTGTTCAAACATTACCAGTTTAGCCACCAGCACTGGAGAATATTTGCTATTTTGCCACATTGTTGGATGTAAAGAGAGGGTTGTTTAGGCTGGGGTCACGTGTCATTTATATTATACTAGAAAGTGTTTTCCTGTATGAAGGCAGTGATAGAACATTTTCATAGGTTTTCAAATATTTGTAATCCCATTGGGATTGGACAAGATGTCTATCTTTATATCTGCTAATCTTTAATGAGTCAGAGAGTTTGGGGATCGGTCTAGGGCATAGAGCACCCAAGAGGCAGAAAGTTTTGAACCTTGTTACATCTGCAAGTTGTTTTTTGGTTGTAGTGAAAGGGGTGACTTGCGAAAATTTAAAGAAGTACCATTTTTGCTTGGCTTTCTCCAATGTGCAAAGTTTGTGCAAACTGAGCCACTTGGATCATTCCACTATCCAAGCGTACCTACAAGCCCTCAGTGTTCTGGCCTGAGGGAAAACTAGGGTTGAAAAACAGTGATGACATGAGTGGGTAAGGGTTATTCGGTTAGAATCTTAGAATGGTGTGTTTCAATAATTTTTAATCCTATTGTGTTTGCATAGGGTTCATATTGATAGCGCATAGACTAGAAAACTGAGCAGGGACATGGACCAGGAAACAACAAGCCTATCAGCAAAGCTATAATGAGCCCTTCCATCCTTCTTCATACACAGTTGTTGCCTGTATGTGGGGTGCTGTTACCCTGACAGTTACACCTCTGAAACTGAGCAAAACAACATGAGGGAGTTAGCTTAAAACAATAGTGGGATGGGGTGGGGAGAATGATTGCCTGCATATCTGCCTGTAGGTTAATAAGTGATGTTCAAATAAACATTTTCTCCCTGAAAGACATTTCCATTCACCATTTCAAGAAGAATTTTGTGTAATTTCTTGCTCGAGAACTTCCAGCTAATATAACACCCACTATAGTTTCTAGTTTCATTGCAAATATATTTCAAGGTTTAACATAGAATTTAGCTTTACTAGCTAATCTAGCAAACATGAAAATGTAGTTTCAGTGGACATTTCCGGCACTGCTAAAAAATGGAATAAATAGCCACTGCCAGTGATAATTCATATTGTCCCAACTGAGCGGAAAAAAATTCTATGTGCTCAGCTGTTGTATTTACAAAGGCTTAATGAAGAGCTTTGACTGGTACACAAGGGATTTTATGTCCCGACCAAGCATTCGCTACTAGCGAGTGCTTTGCGGGGACAAATCACAATCAGTCCAGGCAAGAATTGCCGTGTCCAACAGTTTGCATGACCGAATGTGTGATTCCTAATGGCTGTGATTTTCCAGCATGTCCATGTGACTAACGGGCGTCAGACATAACTCACGGCCTCGGCTGAAATCAGCACAGGTTTTTCGAGGCTGAACGACAAAGTATTGGTCGATTGGCCGAAAAATCTGCCCATGTGTACCCAGCCTCAGAGTTGGTTACCACACAAAGCCTGTCAGATATGTCCTGAGGAAGTGATAACCAATCTCTGTGAGACTCTAGGAAGAGGTAACGCCTAGCCCTCTAGATGTTTTGAAAACTACAAATCCCAGCATTGCATGGCTTTCCTGGGAGTTATAGTTTTCAAACATCTGAACGGCTACTTGTATATTCCTGCTTCGGCTAATGCTACATGATGCAGAAAGAAGCACTTCCACTGTCCCACACAAATATGAAAAGGCAGAGGTTACATCACCACTTTACCCCTACCTCCCATTGCCATTACTTATGTTAATGTTCTTCTAAGGCATATGCCCAATTTTTCTGTTATATTTTGTATGTACATGCCCTTGCACTGTATGCTGTAATTGATAGCTTGTGGGCTGCAGAGGAAAGATCAGTTTTCCATCTGTGTCTATTTTAATGGCAGTACTATCACTTTACTTAGTCAAATTAATGGGTGAACTATACCACTAAACAAAAGCAGACCCAAAAACAGGCATAAATATCAGTGATAGCAGTATGTTGCTACACTGAAATGAAATCCATATAGAATTGCTAATAGTAATTAGTGAGTTAGGGATTTCAATTTACACTACAGAAATCAATCTTTACTTTACATTAGTACTGACGGCACTGAAATAGGGGCGTAACAACCAGGGGAGCCGGGAGGGGGGACCCATCTTCTTATGTTTCCTATTGCAGATATATCCTCCTCCTACATCCAGCCTGATGAAGGGGGCTTAGGACTCCCAAAAGCTTGCTTAATTTTGTTTTTATCTAGTTAGCCAATAAAAGGTATCACAGTTCCACTTTTCTTCTCTTACTTATGGCTAACACGGTACAAACCAACTTTTGCTTTTCCTATAGCCTCCTCATAGTTTTGCTGGGGAGCCCAATGATTCCTAGTTATGCCACTGTCTGTAATCCTAAATGAAAGTATAGCAGCTCCCAAATTACTGTCTTAGAGGTGCCACCCATGCTCTTCAGTCCTATTAGTAGGTTTTACTAGGATTGTGGGCAAAACCAGGGTGCCTGGAGATAATCCATGTAAGCAGAGAAAGAACATGCAGACTGCCTCTGTAGTAAACTTGAATTCTTGTTTTCATTGTTGTAAAGAAACAAGTCTACTTACTGAGTCACATTCCATGCAATCAATGCAGCTCTAGTTATGTATTTAAGGTAATGTTCTAAAGGTGTCCTATCACATTCCTAAAGGTATCCTATCACATTCCTAAAGGTATCCTCCCTATCACCATCACATTCCCTAAGGTGTCCTATCACATTCCTAAAGGTATCCTATCACATTCCTAAAGGTATCCTATCACATTCCTAAAGGGATCTTCACATTCCTAAAGGTTACCTATCACATTCCTAAAAGGTCTTATCACATTCCTAAAGGTGTCCTATCACATTCCAAGGTGTCCTATCACTTCCTAAAGGTATCCTATCACATTCCTAAAGGTGTCCTATCACATTCCTAAAGGTGTCCTATCACATTTCTAAAGGTGTCCTATCACATTCCTAAAGGTATCCTATCACATTCCTAAAGGTGTCCTTATCACATTCCTAAAGGTATCCTATCACATTCCTAAAGGTATCCTATCACATTCCTAAAGGTATCCTATCACATTCCTAAAGGTGTCCTATCACATTCCTAAGGTATCCTATCACATTCCTAAAGGTGTCCTATCACATTCCTAAAGGTGTCCTATCACATTCCTAAAGGTATCCTATCACATTCCTAAAGGTTATCCTATCACATTCCTAAAGGTGTCCTATCACATTCCTAAAGGTGTCCTATCACATTCCTAAAGGTATCCATCACATTCCTAAAGGTATCCTATCACATTTCCTAAAGGTGTTATCACATTCCTAAGGTGTCCTATCACATTCCTAAAGGTATCCTATCACATTCCTAAGGTATCCTATCACATTCCTAAGGTGCCCTATGCCTACACTTCCTAATGTGTCCTATCACATTCCTAAAGGTATCCTATCACATTCCTAAATGTATCCTATCACATTCCTAAAGGTTCCTATATCACTTCCTAAGGTTCCTATCATTCTAAGGTTCTATCACTTCCTATCACATTCCTAAAGGTATCCTATCACATTCCTAAAGGTATCCTATCACTAATTTCTCCTAATGTGTCCTATCACATTCCTAAGGTATCCTATCACATTCCTAAAGGTATCCTATCACATTCCTAAAGGTATCCTATCACATCCTAAAGGTTCTTTCACATTCCTAAAGGTGTCCTTCACATTCTAAGGTCTCCTATCACATTCCTAAAGTATCCTATCACATTCCTAAAGGTATCCTATCACATTCCTAAATGGTCCTATCACATTCCAAAGGTATCCTATCACATTCCTAAATGTATCCATCACATTCCTAAATGTATCCTATCACATTCCTAAAGGTATCCTATCACATTCCTAAAGGTATCCTATCACATTCCTAAAGGTGTCTTATCACATTCCTAAAGGTGTCCTATCACATTCCTAAAGGTTCCTATCACATTCCTAAAGGTATCCTATCACATTCCTAAAGGTATCCTATCACATTCCTAAATGTGTCCTATCACATTCCTAAAGGTATCCTATCACATTCCTAAATGTATCCTATCACATTCCTAAAGGTATCCTATCACATTCCTAAAGGTATCCTATCACATTCCTAAAGGTATCCTATCACATTCCTAAATGTATCATATCACATTTCTAAAAGTATCCTGTCACATTCCTAAAGGTATCCTATCACATTCCTAAATGTATCCTATCACATTCCTAAAGGATCCTATCACATTCCTAAATGTATCATATCACATTTCTAAAAGTATCCTATCACATTCCTAAAGGTGTCCTATCACATTCCTAAAGGTGTCCTATCACATTCCTAAGGTTTCCTATCACATTCCTAAGGTGTCCTATCACATTCCTAAAGTTATCCTATCACATTCCTAAATGTTCCTATCACATTCCTAATGTATCCTATCACATTCCTAAAAGTATCCTATCACATTCCTAAAGGTGTCCTATCACATTCCTAAAGATGTCCTAATCACATTTCCTAAAGGTGTCCTATCACATTCCTAAAGGTACAATCACATTCCTAAAGGTATCCTATCACATTCCTAAAGGTATCCTATCACATTCCTAAAGGTGTCCTATCACATTCCTAAAGGTCCTATCAATCTAAGTGTCATCCTATCACATTCCTAAAGGTTCCTATCACATTCCTAAAGGTGTCCTATCACATCCTAAAGGTATCTATCACATTCCTAAAGGTTCCTATCACATTCTCTAAAGGTGTCCTATCACATTTCTAAGGTTCCTTCTTCTAAAGTATCCTATCACATTCAAAGGTATCCTATCACATTCCTAAAGGTGTCCTATCACATTCCTAAAGGTATCCTATCACATTCCTAAAGGTATCCTATCACATTTCTAAAGGTGTCCTATCACATTTCTAAAGGTGTCCTATCACATTCCTAAAGGTATCCTATCACATTCCTAAAGGTATCCTATCACATTCCTAAAGGTCTCCTATCACTTCCTAAAGGTGTCCCCTATCACATTCCTAAAGGTTGTCTATCACATTCCTAAAGGTATCCTATCACATTCCATAAGGTATCCTATCACATTTCTAAAGGTGTCCTATCACATTTCTAAAGGTTCCTATCAACATTCCTAAGGTATCCTATCACATTCCTAAAGGTATCCTATCACATTCGTAAAGGTGTCCTATCACATTCCTAAAGGTGTCCTATCACATTCCTAAAGTGTCCTACCACATTCCTATACGGTATCCTATCACATCCTAAAGGTTCCTATCACATTCCTAAAGGTATCCTATCACATTCAGTTCCTATCACATCCTAAAGGTATCCTATCACATTCCTAAAGGTGTCCCTATCACATTCCTAAGGTGTGTGTTTGTTAGCTTTACTAGCTAATCTAGCAAACATGAAAATGTAGTTTCAGTGGACATTTCCGGCACTGCTAAAAAATGGAATAAATAGCCACTGCCAGTGATAATTCATATTGTCCCAACTGAGCGGAAAAAAATTCTATGTGCTCAGCTGTTGTATTTACAAAGGCTTAATGAAGAGCTTTGACTGGTACACAAGGGATTTTATGTCCCGACCAAGCATTCGCTACTAGCGAGTGCTTTGCGGGGACAAATCACAATCAGTCCAGGCAAGAATTGCCGTGTCCAACAGTTTGCATGACCGAATGTGTGATTCCTAATGGCTGTGATTTTCCAGCATGTCCATGTGACTAACGGGCGTCAGACATAACTCACGGCCTCGGCTGAAATCAGCACAGGTTTTTCGAGGCTGAACGACAAAGTATTGGTCGATTGGCCGAAAAATCTGCCCATGTGTACCCAGCCTCAGAGTTGGTTACCACACAAAGCCTGTCAGATATGTCCTGAGGAAGTGATAACCAATCTCTGTGAGACTCTAGGAAGAGGTAACGCCTAGCCCTCTAGATGTTTTGAAAACTACAAATCCCAGCATTGCATGGCTTTCCTGGGAGTTATAGTTTTCAAACATCTGAACGGCTACTTGTATATTCCTGCTTCGGCTAATGCTACATGATGCAGAAAGAAGCACTTCCACTGTCCCACACAAATATGAAAAGGCAGAGGTTACATCACCACTTTACCCCTACCTCCCATTGCCATTACTTATGTTAATGTTCTTCTAAGGCATATGCCCAATTTTTCTGTTATATTTTGTATGTACATGCCCTTGCACTGTATGCTGTAATTGATAGCTTGTGGGCTGCAGAGGAAAGATCAGTTTTCCATCTGTGTCTATTTTAATGGCAGTACTATCACTTTACTTAGTCAAATTAATGGGTGAACTATACCACTAAACAAAAGCAGACCCAAAAACAGGCATAAATATCAGTGATAGCAGTATGTTGCTACACTGAAATGAAATCCATATAGAATTGCTAATAGTAATTAGTGAGTTAGGGATTTCAATTTACACTACAGAAATCAATCTTTACTTTACATTAGTACTGACGGCACTGAAATAGGGGCGTAACAACCAGGGGAGCCGGGAGGGGGGACCCATCTTCTTATGTTTCCTATTGCAGATATATCCTCCTCCTACATCCAGCCTGATGAAGGGGGCTTAGGACTCCCAAAAGCTTGCTTAATTTTGTTTTTATCTAGTTAGCCAATAAAAGGTATCACAGTTCCACTTTTCTTCTCTTACTTATGGCTAACACGGTACAAACCAACTTTTGCTTTTCCTATAGCCTCCTCATAGTTTTGCTGGGGAGCCCAATGATTCCTAGTTATGCCACTGTCTGTAATCCTAAATGAAAGTATAGCAGCTCCCAAATTACTGTCTTAGAGGTGCCACCCATGCTCTTCAGTCCTATTAGTAGGTTTTACTAGGATTGTGGGCAAAACCAGGGTGCCTGGAGATAATCCATGTAAGCAGAGAAAGAACATGCAGACTGCCTCTGTAGTAAACTTGAATTCTTGTTTTCATTGTTGTAAAGAAACAAGTCTACTTACTGAGTCACATTCCATGCAATCAATGCAGCTCTAGTTATGTATTTAAGGTAATGTTCTAAAGGTGTCCTATCACATTCCTAAAGGTATCCTATCACATTCCTAAAGGTATCCTATCACATTCTAAAGTATCCTATCACATTCCTAAAGGTATCCTATCACATTCCCAAGGTAATCCTATCACATTCCAAAGGTGTTCCTTATCCCTCCTAAGGTTATCCATTCCGAAGGTGTCACACTTCCTAAAGGTATCCTCATTCCTAAAGCCTAATAATCCTAAAGGTGTCTATCACATTCATAAAGGTTCTATCACATCCTAAGTGGTTATCCAACCTTCCAAAGGTGTCCTCTAACATTCCTAAAGGTGATCTCACATTCCTAAAGGTATCCTATCAAATTCCTTAAAGGTATCTATCACATTCCTAAAGGTGTCCTATCCATTCCTAAATGTATCCTATCACATTCCTAAAGGTGTCCTATCATCCAATTCCTAAAGGTGTCCTATCACGTTCCTAAAGGGTATCCTCTCACATTCCTAAGGTAATCCTATCACATTGTCATATAAGGTGTCCTATCACATCCTAAAGGTATCCCCTATCACTTCCTAAAGTATCCTGATCACATTCCTAAAGGTATCCTATCACTTCCTAAAGGTGGTCTTATCACATTCCTAACGGGTCCTATCACATCCTAAAGGTATCCTATCACATTCCTAAAGGTATCCTATCCTCTCACATTTCCCTAAAGGTTATCCTATCATCAAATTCCTAAATGTGTCCGATCACATTCCTAAGGTATCCTATCACATTCCTAAGTAAATCCTATCACATTCCTAAGGTATCCTATCACATTCCTACTGATCCTATCACATTCCTAAAGGTGTCTTATCAAATTCCCTAAATGTGCCAGTCATTCTAAAGGTTCCCTATCACATTCCTAAAGGTATCCTATCACATGCCTAAAGGTATCCTATCACATTCCTAATGTGTCCCTATCCATTCCTAAAGGTAATCCTATCACCTTCCTAAAGGTATTCTATCACATTCCTAAAGGTATCCTATCCACATTCCTAAAGGTTGCTTAATCACATTCCTAAAGGTGTCCTATCACATCCTAAGGTTAGCCTATCACATTCCAAAGGTAGACTATCACATTCCTAAAGGTATCCTATCACATTCCTAAATGTTGTCCCTATCACATTCCTAAAGGTATCCTCTCCACATTCCAAATATCTCCTATCGACATTCCTACATGTATCCTCTCACATTCCTAAAGGTCTCCCTATCACATTCCTAAAGGTATCCTCATCACATTCCTAAAGGTGTCCTTTCACATTCCTAAAGGTTGTCATATACTTCCTAAAGGTCATCCACTATCCATTCCAACGGTATCCTATCAATTCCTAAAGGTATCCTATCACATTCCTAAATGTGTCTATCACTTCCCTAAAGGTAATCCTATCACATTCCTAAATGTAATCCTATCAGCTTCCTAAGGTATCCTATCACATTCTAAAGGTATCCTATCACATTCCTAAAGGTAAATCCTATCACATTCCTAAAGTGTATCTAATTCACATTTCTAAAAGTATCCTGTCACATTCCTAAAGGTATATCCTATCACATTCCTAACATGTTCCTATCACATTCCTAAGGTATCCATATCACATTCCTAAATTACATTCAAATTTCTAAAGTATCTATCACAGTCCTAAAGGTGTCCTATCACATTCCTAAAGGTGCCCTATCACATTCCTAAGGTGTCTATCACATTCCGAAGGTGTCCTATCAATTCCTATAAGTTATCCTATCACATCCTAAATGTATCCTATCACATCCTAAATGTATCCCTATCACATTCCGAAAGGTATCCTATCACATTCCAAAGGTGTCCTTCACATTCTAAAGATGTCCTAAACAGTCACATTCCTAAAAGGTGTCCTATCCATTCCTAACGCATCATACACATTCCTAAAGGTATCCTATCACATTCCTAAAGGTATCCTTCACATTCCTAAAGGTGTCTATCACCATGCCTAAAGGGTGTCCTAGCACATTTCTACAGGTATCCTATCACATTCCTAAAGGTGTCCTCACATTCCTCAAGGTTTCCTAATCACATTCCTAAAGGTATCTATCACATTCCTAAAGGTTCCTAATCACATTCCCCCCTAAAGGTGTCCTAGTCACATTGCTAAGGTGTCCTATCACATTCCCTAAGGTATCCTATCACATTCCTAAAGTATCCGTATCACATTCCTAAGGGTCCTATCACTTCCTAAAGTATCCTATCACATTCCTAAATATCCTATCACATTTTCTAAAGGTGCCTATCACATTTCTAAAGGTGTCCTATCACATTCCTAAAGGTATCCTATCACAAATTCCTAAAGGTATCCTATCACATTTCCTAAAGGTATCCTATCACTTCCTGAACGTGTCCTCTCAACATTCCGAAAGCGTCCTATCACATTCCAAAGGTATCCTATCAATTCCTAAAGGTATCCTATCACATTTCTAAGGTGTCCTATCACATTTCTAGAAGGTTTCCCCCCACCCCCCCCCGCTATCGCCCACATTCCTAAAGGTATCCTATCACACATTCCTAAAGGTATCCTATCAATTCGTAAAGTTGTCCTATCACATTCCTCAAAGGTGTCCTATCACTTCCTAAAGGGGTCCTAACCACATTCCTAAGGTATCCTATCACATTCCTAAAGGTATCCTATCACATTCTAAAGTATCGCTATCCACACTTCCTAAAGGTTCCTATCACATTCCTAAAGGTATCCTATCACTTCCTAAAGGTGGTCCTATCCACATTCCTAAAAGTGTCCTATCAGAAAAAAAACCTTCTTCTAAAGGTGTCCTCTCACATTCCTAAGGTTCCATCCCATTCCTAAAGGTGTCCTATCACCTTCCTAAATGGTGTCCTATCACAGTCCTAAAGGTTCCCTATCACATTCCTAAGGTGACCTATCACATTCCCTAAAGTGTCCTATCACTTCTAAAGGTGTCCTAATCACATTCCTAAAGGTGGTCCTATCACATCATAAAGGTGGTCCTATCACATTCCTAAAGGTTTCCTATCAATTCCTAAAGGTGTCCTATCACATTCCTAAAGGTGTCCTATCACATTTCTAAAGGTGTCCTATCACATCCCTAAAGGTATCCTATCACATTCCTAAAGGTATCCTATCACATTCCTAAAGGTGTCCTATCACATTCCTAAAGGTGTCCTATCACATTTCTAAAGGTGTCCTATCACATTCCTAAAGGTGTCCTATCACCTGTCAGCCACAGAGAAGTGTAGAAGCAGCGAGGGACTGGGTCAGGTAAAGAACTTCAGGGGCATCTTTGACCAATATTAATAATGCAAAAGTGGGGTTTGGGGGTGTGCTCTACAAACTTTCGGCTGCCGCCACTATCGCCATGACCGACAATCATTTGTCCAGGCCGAGCACTTGCTCACAGCAAACGCATGGTTGGTACAAAAAGTACTACCGTGTGTACCCAGCCTAAGGTGTTACAAAAGCTTGTCTATAAAAATGAAATGTTAGTCCACAGTATAAAGGTGGAAATGGAGAGAGGAACACTCATGGATAACTTCTTTTTATGATATCTACTTGGCATGGTACAGGTTTTTCAGAATGCACCTCATATTGTTCCTACCTGGAACAATGGAGGCCATGCACACAGGATATCCGGATATTGTCTGATCGTCATTTCATGTATGACTGGTTGTATCATCATTGTACAATTTTCTTTCCTATTGGGCCAACAAGAAAATTTTAAGCCGATCGTACGATATGGATTGGTCTGTTTATAGGCCCCATAACTTGGATACAACAATCTTATTTTTAACAGTTTATCCAGTGAAAGGCAAAAAAGAAAAGAAAACCAGTATAAAAGTAGGACAGGGGAAATCCCTTCCTGTGGCAATGGGAAACTCCAACTTTACCAGTAATATGCAACATTCTTTATTTTTATAAACTCACCCACCAGCTTTTTGAAACTATCAAATGAACCTGCCATCACCATGTCCAATGAAAGACAGTTTCATAGTTTTACCGTTTTCACAGTAAAAAAAACATTACGAACATTGTTGACAAAACTTCCTTTCTTTCAGTCTTCAGGGATGTCCTCTGGTATGTTCTATTGGTAAACAATGCAATAGTGAAAAGTATTTTTATACAAAATAATTATCCCCCCCATCAGTTTGCATAATTGTAATAAAAAAAATTCCATCTATCTTTCTATTCAAGCTCCCCCATTCCCCTTATTAATTTGTTGCCCTTCTCTGAACCCTTTCCATTTTCAGTTCTATAATAATTTCTTTATTGGGATTCTTGCAATATGTGGCCATTTCTAATAGAAGAAACATGTAATACATACAATCTATAGAGTAGGTAGACAACTAGAATAATTTCACCTCTAGATCATTAATGGATTTAGTAAATACTAGGGATTTCCTACTCTGTTATAAACTACAGCTCCCCTATTCCAGTCTTCTGGATGGTGGGAGATATTGTCCACAATAGCTAATCGGTGCCATTAGCAAGCCAATGAGCATAAAGAAATTATTTTGAACTTCTGCCATTCATCAACAATTACTTGCCTAAAGTACAAGAGAAGGAGCAGCATGTATTCCCAGTAGTCTCTGTTTAAAAATCAAGATAATTATATAACCATTAGACAGTTTTGCTTGGATTGTTTTATAGTTATCTTTATTGTAAAACTGTACAAAAGTCTCCCTGTTGTATTTAAGTACTGATATCATAATAACTAAACGTAGATATTTGAGCAGAGTTTGCATAGTACGTGCAGTAATAAGAACACAGCTGTGAAATAAGTTTTATCACATCGCAGTATAACCATGAAATCTGACCTTTCATCATTTCTAGAGCAAAACTTTCTAAAAGTAAAAACTATTAGGGAGATTCAATAAAAGTTCTTATCGTAAAAAATGGTGCTAATTTTGCCCCAACCAATCAGATCTTATTTAACATTTGAAAGCTAATATCTGATTGGTTGGGGCAAAATAATCACCATTTTTAATGATAAGAACTTTTATTGAATCTCCCTGATAATGTGCATAATGGTAGTGTAGCATTTTAAATGTAAGGTTCTATAATTATATACGGTATATATTGGCAGTAAATTTTGCAATTAAACAATAATTTATTGTTGATAATAAATATTATTTATTTCCACAGACTAACAGGGTTATTCAATAAAAGTTCCTATTGTTTAAAATGGTGCTAATTTTCCCCCAACCAATCAGATATAAGCTTTCAAATGTTAAATAAGATCTGATTGGTTGGGGCAAAATTTGCACCATTTTAAATGATAAGAACTTTTATTAAATAACCCTGTTAGTTTAGCGGAATTTTCCAATTTAAATAACATGGTTTTCCAACAAGGATGAAATTACTAAGAACTGGTCAGCAAAGAAATGCACAATATGCACAAATCACATATTGAATTCGGTATTCTAGGTATATCTCCCTGAAAGTTTTTAAATCTACCTGTTCTCTATATCTTTAGTGGACTAATGCTCTACTTTTAGAATGACAGAACTCATTAGGTTACAGATTTAAATCCCAAAAATTACTTTTCTTCTTTGTATAAAAAGCAAAGGAATGTGTAATTGTTAGGGAAAGAAGTGTTGGGAAATGCTTCCACTTGCAAAACCACTACATTATAAAATTCCTTTTCTGTGTCTGAGTGAGGCTGGATCTCTGTGCAGTAACAGTTTTAGGTGTCAGCATCTAGGGGACAGGACAGGCTGCATCTTTTTGTTTTCCTCTGGAGTGCACTAGAGAGCATGATAAAAAGTGCTCTGTCAACACTTACGGGCCAATATAGTAAAAAGATATACATCTTACCTGACCATGATCCCACAATACTTTGAACTCCTTACTGCATTGCGAGACCCCTTCAGGTTAGACGTATACTTTTTTAACTACATGGGCCAGTTTCCCTTTATTCAATAGGCGTTGAGTTTCACAGATAGATGACTTATGAGTGATGACCCCTAGGACCCAAAGGATTATTAAATAAATGAACCAACTGTCACAGCAAAGGGACAAGAGAGATATGTATTGTTGTATCATAGTGAACGTGTCCTGTCTATTGGGACAATGTTACCTGGTGGCTTTAGTTGCCCTTTAAGCCACACCAAGCTTCTCACAAGCTCTGTTAATATCTAGGTGAGTGAAGCAGACAGCAGTCCTTGTCAGTTGCATGGTTTTCAGCTCTGTATAGAGACAATGACACATTTTGGTTGTATTTAAACTATTTTGAGTTTAAAAAAAACTATATGTTAAACCTACTTTCTAGGATTAACACTAATAAATTAAATAGGATAGTGAGAGAATACAGGCTTTCTTGGATTAAGTCTGGAGCCATACCCCAGAACATGGTCCCATCCCTGCCTAGGCAGAAACAGGAAATTGGGATTGAAAATGAAACTCCTTTTTTCACATTGCTCAATAGTGCAAAACTTTCGGTTTATGTTAAAATTTGATTAGCTCATGTATTGTTTGTGGCACTGGAGGAGGATTCCAGAATTTAAAACATTAAGGGATGTTTGTTAGAAGAAGTTTTTGGAGGAACAGTTACTCCTGATTTCTCAATTTATCTGGAATATTAACGCAGTAAAATAGTAAGACGGGTAATATGTAACTTTGAAAAGTAACACAAACATAGAAATTAAATGTGTTTATTTTTCACATAATGCCCTGTTGTAAACATTACAGTAAACTACACTTTACAGTAAATTCCTAGCGTTTTTAGTTTAGTACCAGCTTTGCCATGATTTAGGACATCCGACACCAATCCAACACCAATGTTCTACTAACTGTGGCCATGTTGAAGGTTAATTAATATTTGTATTAATTTTGTAGTATCATGGGATCATGCTTAATTAATTAGGATTTCGCGCTTAGTTAAATAGTGATATTATGGGTTTAAATGTTCTGAAATTTCAAGAACTACATTTCAAGTCCAGTTGGTCTAATTGAATACAACTGATATAAGTTCCCCTCCCATTTTTAAAAAATAACGGTATTTTTCTATTGTCATTTGATCTTTTAATCAATTTTTTTTCCATTTTAAAGGACAACTATACTGCAAAAATTAACTTTTTAAAAATGGAAAGTACCTGGGGCAAGGAGATAGGATTGATTATTCCCACCTCCCAATATTGTTTCGTTGAGGAGCTACAGCACATACAGTTTTCATCTGCCAGGTTATGGCCCTGGGTCATTCTATATTAAAGATAGTGCTGAAGCAGTTTTCTTCACCCTGCTGAAATGAGGTATCCTATCACATTCCTAAAGGTATCCTATCACATTCCTAAAGGTGTCCTATCACATTCCTAAAGGTGTCCTATCACATTTCTAAAGGTGTCCTATCACATTCCTAAAGGTGTCCTATCACCTGTCAGCCACAGAGAAGTGTAGAAGCAGCGAGGGACTGGGTCAGGTAAAGAACTTCAGGGGCATCTTTGACCAATATTAATAATGCAAAAGTGGGGTTTGGGGGTGTGCTCTACAAACTTTCGGCTGCGGCCACTATCGCCATGACCGACAATCATTTGTCCAGGCCGAGCACTTGCTCACAGCAAACGCATGGTTGGTACAAAAAGTACTACCATGTGTACCCAGCCTAAGGTGTTACAAAAGCTTGTCTATAAAAATGAAATGTTAGTCCACAGTATAAAGGTGGAAATGGAGAGAGGAACACTCATGGATAACTTCTTTTTATGATATCTACTTGGCATGGTACAGGTTTTTCAGAATGCACCTCATATTGTTCCTACCTGGAACAATGGAGGCCATGCACACAGGATATCCGGATATTGTCTGATCGTCATTTCATGTATGACTGGTTGTATCATCATTGTACAATTTTCTTTCCTATTGGGCCAACAAGAAAATTTTAAGCCGATCGTACGATATGGATTGGTCTGTTTATAGGCCCCATAACTTGGATACAACAATCTTATTTTTAACAGTTTATCCAGTGAAAGGCAAAAAAGAAAAGAAAACCAGTATAAAAGTAGGACAGGGGAAATCCCTTCCTGTGGCAATGGGAAACTCCAACTTTACCAGTAATATGCAACATTCTTTATTTTTATAAACTCACCCACCAGCTTTTTGAAACTATCAAATGAACCTGCCATCACCATGTCCAATGAAAGACAGTTTCATAGTTTTACCGTTTTCACAGTAAAAAAAACATTACGAACATTGTTGACAAAACTTCCTTTCTTTCAGTCTTCAGGGATGTCCTCTGGTATGTTCTATTGGTAAACAATGCAATAGTGAAAAGTATTTTTATACAAAATAATTATCCCCCCCATCAGTTTGCATAATTGTAATAAAAAAAATTCCATCTATCTTTCTATTCAAGCTCCCCCATTCCCCTTATTAATTTGTTGCCCTTCTCTGAACCCTTTCCATTTTCAGTTCTATAATAATTTCTTTATTCGGATTCTTGCAATATGTGGCCATTTCTAATAGAAGAAACATGTAATACATACAATCTATAGAGTAGGTAGACAACTAGAATAATTTCACCTCTAGATCATTAATGGATTTAGTAAATACTAGGGATTTCCTACTCTGTTATAAACTACAGCTCCCCTATTCCAGTCTTCTGGATGGTGGGAGATATTGTCCACAATAGCTAATCGGTGCCATTAGCAAGCCAATGAGCATAAAGAAATTATTTTGAACTTCTGCCATTCATCAACAATTACTTGCCTAAAGTACAAGAGAAGGAGCAGCATGTATTCCCAGTAGTCTCTGTTTAAAAATCAAGATAATTATATAACCATTAGACAGTTTTGCTTGGATTGTTTTATAGTTATCTTTATTGTAAAACTGTACAAAAGTCTCCCTGTTGTATTTAAGTACTGATATCATAATAACTAAACGTAGATATTTGAGCAGAGTTTGCATAGTACGTGCAGTAATAAGAACACAGCTGTGAAATAAGTTTTATCACATCGCAGTATAACCATGAAATCTGACCTTTCATCATTTCTAGAGCAAAACTTTCTAAAAGTAAAAACTATTAGGGAGATTCAATAAAAGTTCTTATCGTAAAAAATGGTGCTAATTTTGCCCCAACCAATCAGATCTTATTTAACATTTGAAAGCTAATATCTGATTGGTTGGGGCAAAATAATCACCATTTTTAATGATAAGAACTTTTATTGAATCTCCCTGATAATGTGCATAATGGTAGTGTAGCATTTTAAATGTAAGGTTCTATAATTATATACGGTATATATTGGCAGTAAATTTTGCAATTAAACAATAATTTATTGTTGATAATAAATATTATTTATTTCCACAGACTAACAGGGTTATTCAATAAAAGTTCCTATTGTTTAAAATGGTGCTAATTTTGCCCCAACCAATCAGATATTAGCTTTCAAATGTTAAATAAGATCTGATTGGTTGGGGCAAAATTTGCACCATTTTAAATGATAAGAACTTTTATTAAATAACCCTGTTAGTTTAGCGGAATTTTCCAATTTAAATAACATGGTTTTCCAACAAGGATGAAATTACTAAGAACTGGTCAGCAAAGAAATGCACAATATGCACAAATCGCATATTGAATTCGGTATTCTAGGTATATCTCCCTGAAAGTTTTTAAATCTACCTGTTCTCTATATCTTTAGTGGACTAATGCTCTACTTTTAGAATGACAGAACTCATTAGGTTACAGATTTAAATCCCAAAAATTACTTTTCTTCTTTGTATAAAAAGCAAAGGAATGTGTAATTGTTAGGGAAAGAAGTGTTGGGAAATGCTTCCACTTGCAAAACCACTACATTATAAAATTCCTTTTCTGTGTCTGAGTGAGGCTGGATCTCTGTGCAGTAACAGTTTTAGGTGTCAGCATCTAGGGGACAGGACAGGCTGCATCTTTTTGTTTTCCTCTGGAGTGCTCTAGAGAGCATGATAAAAAGTGCTCTGTCAACACTTACGGGCCAATATAGTAAAAAGATATACATCTTACCTGACCATGATCCCACAATACTTTGAACTCCTTACTGCATTGCGAGACCCCTTCAGGTTAGACGTATACTTTTTTAACTACATGGGCCAGTTTCCCTTTATTCAATAGGCGTTGAGTTTCACAGATAGATGACTTATGAGTGATGACCCCTAGGACCCAAAGGATTATTAAATAAATGAACCAACTGTCACAGCAAAGGGACAAGAGAGATATGTATTGTTGTATCATAGTGAACGTGTCCTGTCTATTGGGACAATGTTACCTGGTGGCTTTAGTTGCCCTTTAAGCCACACCAAGCTTCTCACAAGCTCTGTTAATATCTAGGTGAGTGAAGCAGACAGCAGTCCTTGTCAGTTGCATGGTTTTCAGCTCTGTATAGAGACAATGACACATTTTGGTTGTATTTAAACTATTTTGAGTTTAAAAAAAACTATATGTTAAACCTACTTTCTAGGATTAACACTAATAAATTAAATAGGATAGTGAGAGAATACAGGCTTTCTTGGATTAAGTCTGGAGCCATACCCCAGAACATGGTCCCATCCCTGCCTAGGCAGAAACAGGAAATTGGGATTGAAAATGAAACTCCTTTTTTCACATTGCTCAATAGTGCAAAACTTTCGGTTTATGTTAAAATTTGATTAGCTCATGTATTGTTTGTGGCACTGGAGGAGGATTCCAGAATTTAAAACATTAAGGGATGTTTGTTAGAAGAAGTTTTTGGAGGAACAGTTACTCCTGATTTCTCAATTTATCTGGAATATTAACGCAGTAAAATAGTAAGACGGGTAATATGTAACTTTGAAAAGTAACACAAACATAGAAATTAAATGTGTTTATTTTTCACATAATGCCCTGTTGTAAACATTACAGTAAACTACACTTTACAGTAAATTCCTAGCGTTTTTAGTTTAGTACCAGCTTTGCCATGATTTAGGACATCCGACACCAATCCAACACCAATGTTCTACTAACTGTGGCCATGTTGAAGGTTAATTAATATTTGTATTAATTTTGTAGTATCATGGGATCATGCTTAATTAATTAGGATTTCGCGCTTAGTTAAATAGTGATATTATGGGTTTAAATGTTCTGAAATTTCAAGAACTACATTTCAAGTCCAGTTGGTCTAATTGAATACAACTGATATAAGTTCCCCTCCCATTTTTAAAAAATAACGGTATTTTTCTATTGTCATTTGATCTTTTAATCAATTTTTTTTCCATTTTAAAGGACAACTATACTGCAAAAATTAACTTTTTAAAAATGGAAAGTACCTGGGGCAAGGAGATAGGATTGATTATTCCCACCTCCCAATATTGTTTCGTTGAGGAGCTACAGCACATACAGTTTTCATCTGCCAGGTTATGGCCCTGGGTCATTCTATATTAAAGATAGTGCTGAAGCAGTTTTCTTCACCCTGCTGAAATGATATTGGGAGGTAAAAAGCACCAATCCTAGCCTCCTGCCTCATGTACTTTTTATTTTAACTGTTTTAAAAAAAAAATGTTAGACGTACTATAGTTTCCCTTTAAGGAATATTGTTAAAGGGATTTTCTTTTTTTTCTTAATCAATAAAAAATTTAATTTTGCTATATTTTCTTATTAAATTTTTTCCGTTTTCTTCAGTTTTGTTTTACTATATATTTTGTGGCAACAAGAAGATAAGTGGACTCCGAAATGTCTGTTATTTAAAAAAATGTGCACATCCCTATTAAGTTATTGCTGTAGTGTGTATAGAATAATATAAAAGGTACTGAAATGTTCCTTTTTATCAGTGATCTTACAATGCAATTGTGACTTTCTCAAGCTATGCATTGCTGTTTACAATTTCTTAGTAGGAGAGGTAGAGAAAAAAATACTGCACCGTTATCAGACGAATGAAATTGTTAATTGATGTCCCTTTTCTTTAATGAAAATATATCCAGGAATATGAAAATGCTGTTTTAGGAATTGTAACTTTAAGCAGAGTTCAGCCACAGCTGAATAATACACTGTCTTCTCAAGTCTAACTTGCATCATAAACTCTGCAGGGAACTGACCACAGTTTAATTGGGGTTAGAAGTGAATAGACTCCTTAGTGAATATAATTAAACGGTCCATCTAACTTCTCCACCGTAAACTTCTTTTTCTCTTGCTTTATAATAATCCATAGGAAAACAAATATAAAAAATATTTTATCTTAATAACATAAAACTTGTTAATGATTAGAATGCATTTGCATATTGTAGTATGGTATAATACAGAACTGTGGGCTATATATAAAATTGAAAATATTCCGTTGTTCCCTGTTGTTAAAACCACTAAGATTTTCAATACTTTGTTGTAAATCTTTAAACAATCTAAAATAATAATATGTAATGTAATCTAATAAATGCACTCACAGTAATTGGTTTACACAAATGTAAACAAAAAAGCTTTATGCTATTATTAACACAAAACTCATTAAAATTAACACTTTTGTAAAATCCTGGGTTTTATTTTCTCAACATTATTATTGATTTCTAAAATAAATATGTCATTAGATAGTAAATGTGTAATTTTTTTTAAAAATTGTCTGTGTAGGTGTTTCATTTTATGGTTTTTATTTATTCTTTTTCCCATATATATAATTAGAGTGTAAGCTCTGCGAGTAGGGACTTCTTTCCTCTTATTGCATGGTTCAAGCACACACACACATATATATATATATATATATATATATATATATATAGTGAGCACTCACAGGTCTTGTGAAAAAAAAAATGCACTTTTGTTTAAATCTCTCTCTTTCGCTTTATATATATATATATATATGATAATTATATATATATATATATATATATATGACTTTTTTCCATTTTTAAGTAAAATTAGTACCTGATGAGATTTATTAATTAACACAGCTGCATATTAATTCATTGCCTTGTTAATGGTGGTTGTACACTGTTTTCCATTAACTTAACACAATGCATAGAACTTCCAATAGGGTCCTTGATGGTCCAGTGGATGCCACAAGCCTTGCTCTTTATAGAACTATATTCTCCAGCAGCTGGCCCAAGGGACAAATACAGTTCACATTTCCTTTCCTTTTACATTTTTCTGAACAGGAATTGTCATTCTAAGATGTCAGATTTGAAACTGTCAAACAAGCCAAGAACAGGGGTGGCCAAAAGTAATAATGTGGGAAATTTACCAACCAGAAGATATTACCAACCTTCCAAAAAAGAAAGTTTATGTTATACAAAAAAGATGTATAAAAAAGAGAGAAAACGTAAAATTTGGAAATGAATTCCTTTACCTTAAAGGCATGCTTTGATAACCAGTCTTGCATTCTGCAAGCAATTTATTTCTTATTCTAACATTTAGACTTATACATTTATTTTACAACTGAACTGCACTAATAGATCAAAATCAAAGGATAATAATTAATACAGCTTCAATATATGTGACTGGGGGGGGGGGCACAGCAGCTTACCCTTAAAGGGTATCTCCACCCTAAAAATGTTTTTTTTTATATATTGTAGGACACCCTTTCCCACCCCCAATTGCCAAGCTAGATTTTTTTAAAAAGCAGCACAAACATACTTACAGTCCTTTGCTCTCGCAGCTGTCTCTGCCCAGCCCTCTGTATGCCAGAAGCTGCAAACAAGGACCGACCCGGCAGCCACGTCTGTGATTGGCTGAGAGGCAGCCAATAACAGACATGGCTGCCAGCAATGCAGAGTGCCGGTGGAACAGGCAGGGAGGAGGGATCTGGAGGGTTGGAGGGAGAGAGGGGGGGAGAGGGCTCCCCTGCGCATGTCACAGTACCTTCCAGAGGACAAGGAGGAGACAGAAACCTGTTCAAAGGAAGACAGCTCCTACTCTTTTGTTTCCTGGACTCATGCAATTATCATATTGTGTTCCTGTACATAGTAAATAACCTTTCAGGTGCTAGAAATGGCTTTATGCTGTTCTTTATATTACCTAAGATTTTTACTTTGTGCTGGTCTTTTTTGTGTTTGGCTATTCAAACCCCCTATGACATAAAGCAACACCCATGTAGGTGATTTGTTGGGAGTTGATAATCACATTGAAGGGGAGGTTTGAGAAATGAGTAACTACAGAAACAGAACAATAGCTCTGTCAAGACAGGGCAGAATATTCACAAAGAACCAGTAGTTTTAAAATTCATAAAGCCCTGGTACAGCACTATCACCATGCACACGTCTCCTTTTTTCTTTAGGCAAATACTATTTGCAAAATGTCTTTTTAAGCTATTTAATGACAGAAATTAAGTTCCTGGCTGTTGGTAACATAGATTGGTTCATTCAAAACAATGTAAGAAATGTAAATTTGTATATGTGTTCTCATAGCCATGTGTTCATAACCGCTACTAATCCTATACAATAGTTTGTTACAATAGGGAGAAGATAGTTGTAGTGGGATCAAATGTCAATTTTATTCTTTTTCGTTAATAAGTTTACTCTTTCCATATGTTTAAAATAGTAAATAAGTTTAAGTGAATTATTTTGTTAATAATACTTGTACATCATGTGTAGTGCAGACATGTCCAGATTAGGCCCTGAAACATTATTAACCATGACATATTCCTTATGTTGGTAAAAACAAAGAATGTAAACTGAAAAAAAAAATGTGCAGGGAACTTTTATAAAAAAAAAAAGGCAGCATGAAGAGTTTGGACTAACACTTCACTGCTCCTGCATGATCATTCCAAACCTGTAGTGCAGTAATGATTTCACCCAGATCTAAGATTTTACACATGATTAATCACATGATTCCATATTTCAAGTTTGCCATTACATATTAGTATGGCTTTATATAGTAAAAAAGGTTCAATAATTTCTCTACTGCGTGAATGAGATTTAAATGGGGGTCAACATTTTAACTGTTAAGCAGCAGAGAACATTTGGTATCCTAAAGAAATTTCAACTTTAAATATTGTGTTTTGCTATTTTTTAGAATAACGTAATGTAGTAGTCCAGGTTATAAACACCTCTTTAACATAGGCAAACTGCCTTTTCCCTTCTTTTGTGACACTGACACCTATTCAATTGGGATAGTTTTCCTTATGCTTTAGTTGAGCAAATGCATCTTTAACTCATTTAATAAGATACATGAATAGATCTAAAAATGCAAGTTTGACATCCATCTGTTTCCAGCTCTTTAAAATTTTGCAGATATTGTAAACATGAAATTGCTTACTAGCTTAATCATTGTACAAAACACTACTATTTAAGAGCAAATCTTTGAGAGACACAATTTTTAAGGTCCTATATGTTTTGCATTTTTAGAGACAAGTGATTCAAGATTTTTGGCCTACTAGTGAAGCTGTCCATGTTGCTTTATATACAAAAGGGTGGCAGGCGATATTGTTCATGTCAGTCAGTTTATCACAAATATATTAAATTCAAAGCAGAAAGCATAATGATATCCCTATGACATCAAAGGAAGTATGAGTGTCTAGTATAAGGAACACAAGAAGCATTCAACCTCAATGTGTTCTACGTTATGTTGGACCACAGTATGAAGGGAGGGGACAAAACCAAGAGAACTTTACTACATGAACTGTATTAAGTTTAATTAGTAATTTAGTGAAAAGAACACTAACATACTTTCTGTTCTTGGGACAAGATTTATAAGATTCACAATCTGTTGTTCTACCCATTGTTGAGGAGCTTGTTGTGTTTTTCAGGCAAGGCTGGATAAGTGATGTTTACCATAGCAATTCTGTATTTATTCCGCTATCAATTTCAGAACCATCATAATAGTGTTGTTAATTTTCTAAAAACTGTCTGGCCAGAAAGACTATTAGACTTCAGTATTCTGTAGTGCAATCATCTAAATGACTTTATAGAAAAACTCAGTCTCTCCATTAGTTACATGTGCCTATCTTACTTTTCCCTGTATACTATCCTGAACACTTTTGTAAAGTGCCCCTTTGTTCGGTTCTGTTAGCAATACTGCATAGAGTTCTAATCTGAACAATAATCATACTCTCTCTATAAAGAAAAACAAAAAGCATGAAACAGAAGTCTTCTCTATATGTATATCCAGTACTCCTTCTTTTAACTTGTTAACAGCATTGGCACTTTACTACAGTACAAGGAAGTTCCTTGTGATTGTGGCCCATACATCTGCCATTCTCACTCCTTTGGTTAATAAGAGAGGTATGTTTGCATGAAATAAAAAAAATCCAGTGAATATTAGACATAAACTTCTACTCTCTGTTAAAGCATCTGTGCTTGTGCCTTGTTATACTGCTATACTGCTCAAATGTGGAATTACTGTTTCTAGGGAAAGTATTCAAGCATTTTTCTAAAAAAAAAAAAAAAAAAAAGCAACATCTTTGTGATCTGAGAAAAATAGTTTATTTGTTTATCGATACCTTTTATTACAAAATATAAATGTTAACATTAACCAAATAAATAATAAGGCATGCATGCTTACTTTTCATTTAACATAAATCTTTTTCTGGGTTTTTAACCCTAATTTTTATCCAGACATACTGCTTTGGTTTGAATAATAGAAAAACATTTCCCAGCATACACTGAACAGAGGCCATACTGCACTGATTGGGGGTATTGTCCTGGGCTTTTCGAACAACAGACAAATTATATAAGAGACAATATAGCCACTGTTTCAGGTATAATACAATTCTGCTGTTATTTTATTAGGGTAAAAAGAGCAGTTTTGTGGTGCTCTTTACATTATGTGATGTCATATTTTTTTTTTCTATTCAATAAAATTCTTAAATTGTTGCCCCAAGCTTAGAAATATAAACTTGGAAAGCCAAATCTTTTTAGACTTTAAACCATTTAGAACATGATTTCTTGGAATGGCTTTATAATAAATACTTATTAAAGGAGGGCAGGGACCAATAGGGAATAAGAGAAGTTTAACATTGCACAATTAAATAGTATAAACAATCACAAGAAAACACTACAGACAATTTTGTGGGTTTAATTAGAGTAAACTAACACTCTCCGGGCTTATATATTTAAGATATTACATACGAACTGCACATTTATTACCTAAGCGAACACATTAATATAATTTGATTGAAAATTATGTCTACATGGATTTTATAACTTTAAAAATAAGAGTGCAAGCAATACTTTTAATGGGAATAAACTGTGAAAGTATATTACAACATAAAATAACTAAAGAATATTCCATTTTACGTTATGCTTATAGCAGTTAATCTATTACGTAAAAAAAAACGTAAAAAATAATTTTGTTTATTACACTTTTTGCGTACATCACAATACAGATTTCCCATGTATCTCACCCTTCAAACATTGCTAAAATGAACAAGTTAATTGGATGGATGTAGGTAGGTGTTGGTTCTGTAATCTTAATAGCATTATTGATCAGACGTAGTAACCCAGCTGATTGGAATCACATTCTCAAAAGGAATCCATAGTTTATCTTGCAAACAACAGTGACAGAATGTGCTCAGCAGTAACTGAACAATTCTACAGAGCATCATTTATACCAATGTAATTAAGATGTTTAAAATAACCTGCAGGTCTCCCTGTCCACCAAATACTTCATATGCCTTTTGTCTGTTTTAGAAAAGAAAATGTTGGATTATAAGGTATCAAATACTAAATTATGTTCATTTTAATTCAGAATGTTTTGAATTTAGTGAATAAAATATTCTGGATTACCACACCAGAAAACAAGAATAAATGATCAATCGTGCAGCACATACATTCAGTCATTTTGATGTTTGTGATGGAAAATATAAAACATAAGCCTAATAAACTACAGCTGTTGAATAGGAAATATACTGGTGGGACTGCCACTTACTGTGTGGAATCTGGTTATTATGTAAAACCAAACTTTATTTTCTTTGGCTGTTTCAGTGCTTATATCAGATTGTTTGAGGCAAAAAAAATGGAGCGTGCAAGCCAAAATAGGAGGAGATATGCAAATTGTTATTTCAACCCTGTGCAATGTGATTACATGGAGAAAGCAAATAAAGGCTGGTTTTGTTAGAGCTTGCACAGTTAAACCCTGGTTGTTACTTTTAACTTCTTACATCCAATTAAAATAACATAAAACTAAATATATCCAATATATGAGACAGTCATTTCTCCAATGACAACATGTTAAAAAAAAGAGAGTACAAAATACAAACTTAATAACATTTATGTGGACGTTTATAAGAAAAATAATTCACATTTTACTGTTGATCTAAATAGGGAAGTGTAAACGTAAGGTTTACACTTAATGGGATTCTAGCAGTATGGCACAGGTTAATACTTGTGAATAAAAGTGCATAATAAAAAATAAGCCTCCTGTAAATGAAAGGTCATTGCAAAGTTTTATGTCTTTTTATGACATCATAAATACATCTATTCTTTATTTGTCGTGTGCCCTGGGTTTTAAATCCCCTCTTCATACTATAGAGAGAGGAAATCTTGAGCTGTGGAAATGTAAGTATAAAAACCAGGGTTCCCTCTTTGACATTTTGGTAGATTCGATCAATGAATCTGCCAAAAATCGATTCCTTCTACATTGCCAATATATAGACTCCTGCTGGATTTGCATAAAAAGGCAAACTGCAGATTTTGAGGTAGTACTAAAATACAAATGTCTTTCCCAGCATAAAGGAGTTTGTAGGCAGCCTAAGGTTTACATTATATAAACTTTGGAAAGCAGTAGGAACTTATGAGTGAGTCTTCGTATGATTTTGTGCCACACGGAGAAAGGAAAGGTAGACAAAAGTGGCTCAATCTTTGCAAGATGCTACACTTATGGTAGGGATTTTTATTAAGAACTATAGCCCTTAAAACAAGGATTATGGGAATTATTAAATATATATATATATATATATATATATATATATATATATACAACATACACACACACACATCCCAGATTAAATAGAAACAAATTACATTGTGACTGAAAAGAATATACCTATATATTCATACACCCTTCCTTATTAAAGTAGACTGCATAATTTACAGAGATACATGCTTTCAATTATGCTGCACTGACAACTGTTTTTTTTCTACACCTTACAGTCCATTTGCAGCCAGCTTGTGCCCATACTATGTGTGCAGTACCTTTATACATCAGTGTCCCTAAAGTTCATGCATCCCCCCTCCTCACAGCAGCCATCTGCCTCCTTCGAGCAGGATAAGCTCTCTGCTCACATCTGCAGAGCCATACATTCGCTATTGTAGAACAAAAGGAGTGTATTTCACCAAGTCAGTGCACCCTTCACCGTGTCATGCATCTTCCAAAGCAGGAGTCCTTCCCCCACCCCTATCCCTTAACTCAAGCAAGCTTTTACTTACCCTTGTAGTGCTTCTCTTCTGGTTACACATACAGGGGAATCACTGCCATTTTAAGGGAAAAATAGGAAAGAAACCCACATTTTACCTACTCAATCAAGGACAAATGCACACACTTAAGGTTCTGAGCTCTGAAGCCTGATTGCTCAGTAGAAGTGTACCAGGCAAAGAAATGCAGCTTCCAACTGTGTTCCCAGCATTGTCATGGAAATGAACAAACTACCAAGATCATGCCACGATTCTAGCCTTATCTGTCATTTTGTATTGTCAGTGCAAATCTTTGCAGCCCTACAGAAGGCAAGCAATCATAAGGCAAAAAGCAGATTAGTTCAAATGTTGCTGTTTCTCTCAGCACCTTTCAGATCTTCTAGTGAAGCTCCAACCCACGTCATGTGGATAATGCAGGCAAAGTGCATTAAATATTCATAGGGAATAGTTCATCTCTTAAAGGAGAATAACCAGGGCTGATAAAAGGAAACTTTAAAAAGCACACAACACAGGACAGAATAGTGAATTGCATACTTGTGATCCAGGTACAGTGATACCTTTGCTCAGCATTTCCCATATAAAATAATACAAACATGCTTTTTGGATGTTAGCTATATGTTTTTAATTGCCTACTGTTACATTTAAACTTCCCTACAGTTTTACAAAGAATGGCCACCTTGCTGTACACCAGCTGTTGATTAACTACAACCTACAGTCGAATCTACTCTGTCAGCTGTCCAGTGTCAGATATGGGACCAACTTCAACAAATGAACTAAGATAGAATCTTAGTTTTTCACTTTGTGTAAGCATGTACTTTACAATGAGCAGAACTAAAGTAAAAACCTTGTCTTGCTTTATTCATCTAGAAGTTAAAGGGCATATTTGGGGGGGGGGGTTTAAATTGACCATTACTGGAAACTATAATTCTTCCTAACTATCACAGTACCATTTATCCCTATATCCAATCTGAACCATCTTTCAATCAAGTGCCTCATAATAGTAAACTTTGCTACTGTGTGCAGTTTTTCTGTAACTGGAATGGTGACAATGTGATTTATTGATTTATATGATGGGAAATCCCTCTTCCAGTGCTGCCTCTTAGTGATTACTGAGCATGCTTTCCCTCATAGAAAGTCTGGTCATATGGGAGGAGGTGTCAGTTAAGAGAGTGAAGGGTGCAGCAATAAACAACTGGTAACATGTAGTAATTTAAAGATTAAGATAAGGCAAAGTCATTTTTTTATAGATGTTGTTTAAAGTACAAAAAACTCCAAACTACATTGAATAACTTTGACTCTTAACATTCATCTGTGTTTTACCTCTCATTTCTCTGTGGCTGAGAAATTGATCTTAATAACATACCTACTGCTTAAGTTTATTTATATTTTTATATGGTATACTGGTAAGCCAGAAATATGGTGGCACTGGAGCAGTGATTTCTAATCAGGCCACTGCTAGCTAAGTCTTGTTTTGTGTATCACCAATATGAGCAAACCAGCATTGTATTCATTTCCAGATAATTCTTGTGTGAAACCAACTCTGCTGATGTTTATTTAGCAGTATTTTGTAGAAAGCTCTACCATAAAATATATATGGACTAATGGAGGAAGCCAAATGGATAAATCAAATAGTTAAAAATTTACAGTAAAAACAGTATTAAACTACTTGGGCTTTAGACCGTACACATTCAGATCATATGATATACACATACAAACATGAGTTCCTATATTTCACTCAATGGTACTATAACTTGTTATTTCAAGAGATCAGTTTGTGGCTTAGGCTGTTTGTTTTCTCCAGGGATTAAAAATTAGCTGTGGTTTAATTTCACCTTTCACCCTGGGATCTAAGCAGTTAGTCTAGTTAAGAATAAACAGGTTCCCTAATTGTGTTGAACCAGATTGCTGATACACCTGATGGTTGTTTTATATAATTCAAGGAAGGGTTTTTTTTTACTTTTGCATATTTTTTTACTCTGTTTGTAAGTTATATGAGGGCATTGATAATATAATGTTTGGCAGACTAACTAGGTTTCAGCTTTCTTTGTGAATAACCTTGCCTAGCATTATGGTTGCAAAGGCTTTGGCGCCATCTAATGGCAGTGAGAAGCTTCTATTTCATATTACATTAAAACCCTGTTACCCCTTACTATTGTGAAAACATCTTCTATATAAAGTAATACCCTTACTATTCTGAGAAAAAAAATTTAGACACAGATATACCCACCTGGCAAACAAACCACAGACATGTTTACTTAGAAGTATACTGTACATCACATCACTGCACTTTTTTTTTTCATCTTCTGTATAGTCAAGCTCTGTACATCTATACATTTAATCCATAGTCCACGATTATGTACTTATATTTGAAAAGTTGTTCCACCTAAGGTGTGAAACTGCATAATACATTTAGAACTGTACAGGATGCTGTACTTATTTCTATTAACAAAACTATCTCTTCTATTTAGAGTATTTTATTTTCTAGCACTTGTACTGGGTTTCACTTCTATACTGTATATTTGATTGTGTTACACAGGGATTTGTGTAAAAAGGAAAGGGGAACACATACTCAAATTTGTTTTTATAGAAAATGCACATATTTTCAATACAGATGCTGTTTGTTTACCTCCAAATAAACATATTTATAATTGATTAATGGGGTTTAACAAGGATACTGTTGGTACCAAAATTAAAACCTGTAGAATTAATAATTTCTCTTAAGGGAACTGCTTACAGTGATACTACTAAGAAAATTCAATTGTAAGGAATTTGTAGCATAATATAAGTTAGCATTCTAAAGTGGATCTCTGTTATGGTTATATTAAAGCCTTTCCTTCAAAATAAGCCCTGAATCACATATCTAACTACAGACTGTGAGAAGAGATACTGCTGAAAAATTAAGGCAAGTTCATCCCAACACAGCACAACTGAGACTGCAATATTTTGCTTTGTTTTCAGTCCACCAGTAAAGAGATATCCAATCCTATTCTCTCTTCATCTATGAGCTCTCTCTTCATTGGCTGCTGAGGTTGTGGCCCATGATTGAGGGCTAGGCCCCACTTCTGAGATTTTGCGCTCCATTCTCAATTTCCAATCTGCAATGACAATTGTTTATGATGTAAATCGCACGAAGAAGGCCCTGCTGTGTGCACTGTCATCCATTGTGAACTTATGCAATTACCATTTTTGATCCATTTTTGTCAAAATTGCACCAAATTTCTTAAAGATAGGAAAGACCAAACAAGGTTTAAAACCCAGATATTGGCTCAGCTAATCACTGATGCTGCTGATGGTCAGCCTCTTCTGCTGCTTTCATGGGAAAGAGCAGCATAATGCAGCCAAGGGAATAAGATCTGGTAAGTACAATTTGGAGCTGATGGTTGGGTGGTTTTAAACTTAGGGTTGGGGGATTTCCTACTTTTTACGAATTGTTGGTTTTGCCTCAGGCGCTATGCTTAATCATAAGGAGGAGGGGGGGCTAGCATACCACAAACCTCCCAGAGGTGCAGGAAAATGCAGAAACAAATTACAGAAACAAAGTCTTCCTACGCTTATGTTTCCTGTACTTTAATCAGGCCCTGCAGGACAACCATATGCAGCAGGAGAGAAGCTCCTTCTAGCTTCTTCTATCAAAGCAAATGAAAAAGAAGACACAAAACAATAGACCTTGCAATTTTTAAGATGTATTTTAGCCATAATCCCCTATTTGTAGATCCTCCCCATAAGTAAAGATGAAAAAAAATTTAATAGAAATTCTAGATTATTCAATAGCATTTTTCTATTTCTTCTATAGAAATTTTCAGGTTTTGGATGGAGTCTTTGATTTTTAAAATTTTTGAAGTTCAGGGTTTCAAAAATTTCGAAATATTCGTCTGTTCCACGTATTTTCGAAACCAGCAGCTCCAAATCTAAACCAGGTTTGTTTCAAAACCAGCATTCATCACCATAGGACAGTGATTCTCAAACGGGGTGTCTCCAGATTTTTGAAAACGATAACTGCCAGCATTCCCTGGCTTTCAAATGTAGTTAAATAATCCTGAGAGGAGGCACACTGTTTAAGAATCCCTTGTGTAGGAGACAGCTAGGGAGAAAAGGAACAATGGAGAATGATAGCAGCTCTCAGTACATCACCCCCAATATTCTCTAGGACATAATAACATAATGTTTCCTGCAGGGGTTTTGATCTTGGCAGACCGGGGACCATACCTAAGGGCTCACATCCAAAAATATGCATAAGAAATTTTTTTTTCCACCAGTTGTTGCCACAAGCTAGAGGCATAGAATGTGGTTGAAGGCTCTACACAAATCCCCCCTGACTTTTCTAAGCCAGGCCAGCATCTCAGAAAATGCCTTAATCCAGGTAACTTTCCCATTAAAAAAAGTCAGAATCTGCTGTCCCTACTGAAACTTGCCATTTTTAAAAAAAACTATCGTCAAAGCAAATTCTCCAGAAATTGCTTCAAGTAAGTAATTCTTAGCTAAACATATTTGGGAAGGTTTTCCCAGACCAACAACTGCTTTGGGAAAGAGCTCCCATAAGAGATTCACCAGCGGCTAAATTTCACCCGTCGCAACCCAGCATTTTAGGACTTTTATTTTTAAATTGTCTGTGTGTCAGAAAGACACTGTAAGTTACTGTACCCTCTGATCAGCTGTTTCTCTGTGTCTTTATTATGCTTGCAACACATATGAATATAATCAAGAGAAAGGTAATCAAAGTTGATTAGAATAAAAAAAGGAATTCTATACCCCCCAATATCCCCTTTAAACATTAGATTTAATTAAGTAGGAAACAACTTACATTAGAGCAAACATTGCGCTGCAATTGTGCAATCGTAGGGTATGATTTAAATAATTATTTCTGGAATCTTTTTAAATTTTACACGGATGTGTCATGATGTCTTTTCCAGAAAGGGAACCAGAACAAAACATACCCAATTCAATGACATTTTAACATTCCGTGTTCGCTGTACATAACATACGGTTTCTGAAAACATGCATGACATGACAAACACATTTCCCAAAGTTTTAAGAGTGAAAAAGTTAGTTTCTTTATATAGTTTGCAGGCTGTTTGTGGGGATAACATTGTTCACCATCAATCATTTTTCTTTAAATGTTTTGATCATTTTACTTATTGTAAGAATCAACCATTATCACTGCTGAATACTTACTACCAAGTTCTTCATGAACAGCAATACTTTGGGTGAACATCCCAAAAAAATTATCTGCAACTTTAATTAAAAGTTAAATGTATTAGAGAAGACCGAGCAGATGATTTTGGTAATCCAATAACCTATACCATGCCTTTCCAAGCCTAAAGATATCTTCAAAGATATATACATATTATCACTAGTCTGTAGAGATGAAAGACTTAAAAAATGTATTCCCACAACCTTTTGTGATTGCCTACATGTAACCTCCCAACCTTTGCAATAAGCTCATAAGGAACAGATTGACATCTATCCAGAGCACACAGGTTAATCAAACACAGTCCTGCTTTCTAACCTGACATAAACACCTGTGAGGTACAATCATCAAAGAAAGGAACATTAATATTTAAAGACCAGACTGAAATAAATGTACAAAAGGCATAATCATGAGTCATAAGCCTTTTGGTGTTGTTCCTTTTAGCAGGCTATAAAAATGTGTACACTAGCAAATAAATGGATTCTGTGCACAATTTCGGAGTTTCTCTGTATCTTTTTGCTAATCATTTAACATATATGTAAATACCAAAATTTGAAGATGGGTAAATGTATTTGGGGGGTACTAAATTAAACAAGACATTTGTGATACAAATATTTGATCCACTGATAAAAATGGACCAAGGTTTGCCACAAGGTTGGGTTTGCTGTTTGCAAAGCTCAGCAAATATCTGTATTTTTGACCTGCGGCTAAACTTGGTCCATCTGTTTGATAAATAGCTGGGTAGCTGTTAACCAACAATTGGTCTACTTGTGGGGTTGGGGAGTACTGTCAACCACCAATCAGATCACAAAGCATATGTGGCATCCCCAACATCATTACAGAAAGGCTAAGGAAGATTAGATCAACTACACATTTCTACTTGTTTTTTTTTTTTTTTTAATTGTTTCTCTGCAACTAACCCATGATTCTTATTTTGCAAAGGACATTTTTTAAATTTATGCTATTTTTATGAGATTTATAATTTATTTAGTGCATTTTTAGGCATCTTAGTTTTTCTGTGGTATTATATACAGTACATGTATATATTGCACTATAATGAAATGCTTATTTTTATAAATGAGGTGAAAATGAACTGACATGTTACAATAATTAGATGGTTAACTTTAACATCTGAAATCCATTTCAACAGGTTTTCAATATGCCCTAAAGGCTTTAATGTGCAAAAAGGACTTACATAGTCTTACACCATAATCCAAGAGCAGATACCATATTCTTAACACTAGCATAGGGGAGAATGGAATCACTCTCCTATACTCTAAAACTAAAAACAATAATAATATATTTAAATTAGAATTAAAAGGAATAAAGCAAACATTAACTATCACCTCAAATCAGCAAGTCTATACAAAAATAGGATAAAACTCTGCGTATAGATAATCAAAATGTGATATATTAAAAATGTGCTAATAATTACAAGGTTATTTAATAAAGCATGAATAAAGCTGGAGGTGCACTCTTGTCCAAATTCTGGGTGCCGATACCTCAAATGGTTCTCCCCCTCAACCACAAATGTTTCAGCAAACTTAAAGAAGCAGAGGATCGCACTCCACACAATTTATGTCTTTATTGTGGACCACACATCACACACAAAGACAAAGTTTCGGGGGAATAACGTGCCCCCTTCTTCAGGTGATGCAAGCGCAACAGTGCTCAGGGATTATATAGGGTGTCACTACCTGAAAACCAACCCCAACATGGGAGGAGTCAGGGGTGAACAGGAAATAATTATATTACAATCTCAACAATATATAGTACATATCAAGTGGTTATCATAGACTAAAACATTCATAAAAAGTAAAAACGTGTCGATGGGGATAAAAACGTGTTAAACACACGTTTTATCCTCATGGACACGTTATACTTTTTATTGATTGGAGTGCGATCCTCTGCTTCTTTAAGTTTATTCAATAAAAGTTCTTAAGCTAGGTACACACTGTACAGATTTCTGAAAGATGACAGACAGGATCTGCAAGATCCTGTCTGTCATCTTTCAAAGATCTGCATACACCAGTCCCGAGCGTTCTCCTATGTGAGAACGCTCGGACTGTGTGTTTCCATCGGCCGCGCTAGACTCCTCTATAGGGAGTCTAGCGCGGCCGATGGAAATTTTCGGCCTTTCCCGAACGAGCGTTCGGCCGACCAATCGTTTGGGCGGCCGCACGCTCGTCGGGAAACTAACGTACCACACGTAACGATTAAGCCCCGATACCGTCGATCCGACGGTTCGGGGCTTAATCTTTAATGTGTGTACCCAGCTTTAAGTTACAATGGTGCTAATTTTGCCCCAACCAATCAGTTATTATTTAACATGTGAAAGCTAACATCTGATTGGTTGGGGCAAAATTAGCACCATTTTAAACGATAAGAACTTTTATTGAATAACCCTGAATAACTTAAGACCCAGAGAAGCTAGAGACATCATCCTAGGGCTGTTTAAAAAGTATAAGAGAGAAGACCTTTAAATAAAGGACACTTGAATGGAGACCACAGTTACCTTCTCCAGACTCACACAATCCACCTTAGCTAGGTAAACCCAGCTAAATGTATGTACCGTAAAAGGAAGTTGCAACCTTGCTTCCTAGAAGCTGACAATCATATTACAGCCTCCCTCTCCCTGACACAAAAGAGTTTGGGTTTTTTTCAAACACATTTAATGCTCCTGTCTTAAAAGTAATATAATCCTTACATACAAAAAAAGAAAAGTAATCTTTACAGTGTATTTCTTAGCTACCATAGATGTAAGAAACAGAATACACAGCTGACACAACTACCTTGGCTATAATCTGTATAACTGTCAATCTATTATCTATCTATCTGTCTAGCTATCCATTATCTATCTATCTGCCTATCTCTTATCTATTTATCTGTCTGTCTATCTATCTATTATCGATCTGTCTATCTATTTGTCTATCTATCTATTACCTATCAGTCTGTCTATCTATCTATTACCTATCTATCTGTCTGTCTATCTATTATCTATCTATCTATCTATCTATCTATCTCTAGATAGATAGATAGATAGTAGATAAGTGGTAAGGCTAGATAGACAGACAGACAGACAGACAGATAGATAGATAGATAGATGAATAGATAATAGATAGAACAGACAGATAGATAAGTAATAGATGGATAGACAGACAGATAGGTAATAGATAGATAGACAAATAGATAGATCGATAATAGATAGATAGACAGACAGATAGGTAGGTAATAGATAGATAGACAGACAGACAGATAGATAGATAGATAGATAGATAGATAATAGATAGACAGACAGATAGATAGGTAATAGATGATAGACAGACTGATAGGAATAGATAGATAGACAAATAGAAGACAGATCGATAATAGATAGATAGACAGACAGATAAATAGATAAGAGATAGGCAGATAGATAGATAATGGATAGCTAGACAGATAGATAGATAATAGATTGACAGTTATACGAGTATAGCCAAGGTAGTTGTGTCAGCTGTGTATTCTGTTTCTACATCTATGGTAGCTAAGAAATACACTGTAAAGATTACTTTTCTTTTTTTGTAGTAAGGATATATTACTTTTAAGACAGGAGCATTAAATGTGTTTGAAAAAAACCCAAACTCTTTTGTGTCAGGGAGAGGGGGGGCTGTATGTAATATGATGTCAGCTTCTAGGAAGCAAGGTTGCAACTTCTTTACGGTACATACATTTAGCTGGGTTTACCTAGCTAAGGTGGATGTGTGAGTGGAGAAGGTAACTGTGGTTCCATTCAAGTGTCCTTTATTTAAAGGTCTTTCTCTTTATACTTTTTAAACAGCCCTAGGATGATGATGTCTCTAGCTCTCTGGGTCTTAAGTTATTCAGGGTTATTCAATAAAAGTTCTATAGTTTTAAATGGTGTAATTTTGCCCCAACCAATCAGATGTTAGCTTTCACATGTTAAATAATAACTGATTGGTTGGGGCAAAATTAGCACCATTTAACTATAAAGTGGGGACACACATTAACGATTAAGCCCCGATACCGTCGGATCGACGGTATCGGGGCTTAATCGTTACGTGTGTACGTTAGTTTCCCGAACGAGCGTGCGGCCGCCAAACGATCGGGTCGGCCGAACGCTCGTTCGGGAAAGGCCGAAAATTTCCACGGCCGCGCTAGCTCCTATAGAGGAGTCTAGCGCGCGATGGAAACACACAGTCCCGAGCGTTCTCCATAGGAGAACGCTCGGGACTGTGTGTATGCAGATCTTTGAAAGATGACAGACAGGATCTTGCAGATCCTGTCTGTCATCTTTCAGAAATCTGTACCGTGTGTACTAGCTTAAGAACTTTTATTGAATAAACTTAAAGAAGCAGAGGATCGCACTCCAATCAATAAAAAGTATAACGTGTCCATGAGGTAAAACGTGTGTTTAACACGTTTTTATCCCCATCGACACGTTTTTACTTTTATTGAATGTTTTAGTCTATGATAACCACTTGATATGTACTATATATTGTTGAGATTGTAATATAATTATTTCCTGTTCACCCCTGACTCTCCCATGTTGGGGTTGGTTTTCAGGTAGTGACACCCTAATAATCCCTGAGCACTGTTGCGCTTGCATCACCTGAAGAAGGGGGCACGTATTCCCCGAAACTTTGTTTTGTGTGTGATGTGTGGTCCACATAAAGACAATAAATTGATTGGAGTGCGATCCTCTGTTCTTTAAGTTTGCTGAAACATTTGTGGTTGAGGGGAGAACCATTTGAGGTATCGGCACCCAGAATTTGGACAAGAGTGCACCTCCAGCTTTATTTCATGCTTTTATTAAATAACCTTGTTAATTATTAGCACATTTTGGTAATTATATCACATTTTGATTATTGATTATCTATACGCAGAGTTTTATCCTATTTTTGTATAGACTTGCTGATTTGAGGTGATAGTTAATGTTTGCTTTATCCTTTAATTCTAATTTAAATATATTATTATTGTTTTAGTTTTAGAGTATAGGAGAGTGATTCCATTCTCCCCTATGCTAGTGTTAAGAATATGGTATCTGCTCTTGGATTATGGTGTAAACTATGTAAGTCCTTTTTGCACATTAAAGCCTTTAGGGCTATTGAAAACCTGTTGAAATGGTTCAGATGTTAAAGTTAACCATCTAATTATTGTAACATGTCAGTTCATTTTCACCTCATTTATAAAATAAGCATTTCATATAGTGCAATATATACATGTACTGTATATAATACCACAGAAAAACTAAGATGCCTAAAAATGCACTAAATAAATTATAAATCTCATAAAATAGCATAAATTTAAAAAATGTCCTTTGCAAAATAAGAATCATGGTTAGTTGCAGAGAAACAATAAAAAAAAAAAAAAAAAACAAGTAGAAATGTGTAGTTGATCTAATTTCCTTAGCCTTCTGTAATGATGTGGGGATGCCACATATGCTTTGTGATCTGATTGGTGGTTGACAGTACTCCCCAACCCCAAAAGTAGACCAATGTTGGTTAACAGCTACCAGCTATTTATCAAACAGATGGACCAAGTTTAGCCGCAGGTCAAAAATACAGATATTTGCTGAGCTTTGCAAACAGCAAACCCAACCTTGTGGAAACCTTGGTCCATTTATCAGTGGATCAAATATTGTATCACAATGTCTTGTTTAATTTAGTACCCCCCAAATACATTTACCCATCTTCAAATTTTGGTATTTACATATATGTTAAATGATTAGCAAAAAGATACAGAGAAACTCCGAAATTGTGCACAGAATCCATTATTTGTAGTGTACACATTTTTATAGCCTGTAAAAGGAACAACACCAAAAGGCTTATGACTCATGATTATGCCTTTTGTACATTTATTTCAGTCTGGTCTTTAAATATTAATGTTCCTTTCTTTGATGATTGTACCTCACAGTGTTTATGTCAGGTTAGAAAGCAGGACTGTGTTTGATTAACCTGTGTGCTCTGGATAGATGTCAATGTTCCTTATGAGCTTATTGCAAAGGTTGGGAGGTTACATGTAGGCAATCACAAAAGGTTGTGGGAATACATTTTTAAGTCTTTCATCTCTACAGACTAGTGATAATATGTATATATCTTGAAGATATCTTTAGGCTTGGAAAGGCATGGGATAGGTTATTGGATTACCAAAATCATCTGCTCGGTCTTCTCTAATACATTAACTTTTAATTAAAGTTGCAGATAATTTTTTTTTGGATGTTCACCCAAAGTTTGCTGTTCATGAAGAACTTGGTAGTAAGTATTCAGCAGTGTAATGGTTGATTCTTACAATAAGTAAAATGATCAAAACATTTAAAGAAAAATGATTGATGGTGAACAATGTTATCCCCACAAACAGCCTGCAAACTATATAAAGAACTAACTTTTCACTCTTAAAACTTGGGAATGTGTTTGTCATGTCATGCATGTTTTCAGAAACCGTATGTTATGTACAGCGAAAACGGAATGTTATTATAAATGTCATTGATGGGTATGTTTTGTTCTGGTTCCCTTCTGGAAAAGACATCATGACACATCCGTGTAAAATTTAAAAAGATTCCAGAAATAATTATTAAATCATACCCTACGATTGCACAATTGCAGCGCAATGTTTGCTCTAATGTAAGTTGTTTCCTACTTAATTAAATCTAATGTTTAAAGGGGATATTGGGGGGTATAGAATTCCTTTTTTATTCTAATCAACTTTGTTACCTTTCTCTTGATTATATTCATGTGTTGCAAGCATAATAAAGACACAGAGAAAACAGCTGATCAGAGGGTACAGTAACTTACAGTGTCTTTCTGACACACAGACAATTTAATAAAAGTCCTAATGCTGGTTGCGACGGGTGAAATTAGCCGCTGGTGAATCTCTTATGGGAGCTCTTTCCCAAAGCAGTTGTTGGTCTGGGAAAACCTTCCCAAATATGTTTAGCTAAGAATTACTTCTTGAAGCATTCTGGAGATTTGCTTTGAATGAGTTTTTTTTAAATGGCAAGTTTCAGTAGGGCAGCGTTCTGGACTTTTTTAATGGGAAGTACCTGGATTAAGGCTTTTCTGAGATGCTGGCCTGGCTTAGAAAGTCAGGGGGGATTTGTGTAGGAGCCTTCCAACCCAAGATGTTCAGATGATACTGAGAGCATCCATTCTTTGGGACCTTGGGGCAGTAACCCCTCTGTCTGTCTGTCTGTCTGTCTGTCTGTCTGTCTTTATATTACCTGTCTGTCTGTCTGACTGTCTAGTATCTATATCTGTCTATCTGTATCATTTTGTGTCATTTTCATTTATTGATATGATATGATATTGATATTATACAATATTAGTATTGTAGTCACTGTGGGTTTGGATTTTAAGGAGCTGGAGCAGCACAGCAAGTGCCAGGGACAGTCAGATGACAGGCACAGGCAGACAGTGAGTACAGTCAGCTCTTCTACTTTCACTTCTGGCCGCACGAGTCTTCCTATCCTCCCAGTCTAAGAACGGGTCACGCGGGTCACGGGAGCCCTAGCTAATCACTGCATCGGACCAATAACAGTCAGGAAATATGGATGGTAAGGTGACCACCCACCCCCCACGGTAGAGGCGCTAGTAAAAAAAAAAGCATAAAATTAAGATGGGGGGATAAGCAAAAAAGGCAAAAAAGACCTGATTAATGCTTCCCGAGACCCCCTATGCACCCGGGGCCCCAGGGGCATAAGTAGTTACCCCACTGATCAGAAACTTTCATTTTGGTGTGGAGACATCTGTATAGAAACTCCTCCGATGTTCTTCTGACAGGTCCCGACGGAGTTTGTACTGTATGCGCATGTGTACACAGTACAAAGCCTGTTGAACCTATCAGAAGAACAGCCGAGAATTGCAATACAGGGTAAGTTCTTAAACTTCGTTCCTGGCTTCTGCTGGTTTAATTGAAAAATGGTAGGTAAGACATAGCTCCTTTACCTCCTCTTCAATTAAAGAGACACTATACTGAAAAAAATTACTTTACCTCAACTTAATCTATAAATAAATACATGTAAGTAGCACTTACTCTGAGGTGCATGTGTTGCTGAATGCCTCCAATCCAGCACATCTTTAACCACTCCCACTTCCATCTGACCTGACTTTTTTCCAACAAACCAACTGTCAAAACTGCACACAGTATACAGCATTCCAACTGTCAAAACTCCATCACAATTTCAGCTACATAGTATTTAAGAGCAAGGCATTTGGTTGACAGCTAAAATGTATGATGTTTTAGACTGGATATTTAAAGAAATAGGGGGCAGATCAACAAAAAAAATGATACCGTGGTGGTTGGGAAGAATTATAGTTTCTAGTAATGGACAATTTAAAATAACTTTTTTTTCATTATAGATACCCATTAAACTGAAACCACCAAACTCAATTTCCCCAGTGGAAAAAATCCTTTAAGAGAAACAGTATGGCAGCTTTCACCCATATGTATAAATAAAAATATATAGGCAGAAAGAGACAGGCTGACTAATGGGTAAATATAAAAAGCAATGCATCAATAAAGCAACCCAACCCAGGTTAAAAGAACAATTATGTTATTGTTTTATAATAGGCTGCTCATTAAACATTTGTGCATTCCTGATTGTTTAGAACTATACATATAGGTCAGACCCAATTGATAACGGTTATTTTGGTTGAAATGTCCAGGGATTGCCTGTTACTTATTCAACCAATAAATCCCTGACTGATCCAAAATCTGCAATCTTTCATCCACTGGCTAGTTTATGGGGCTTGTTTATTGTGTATTATGAAAAATTGTTAAATTCTCTTACATGATTCATATAAAATATGAAGGTTAAAATATTTTCAGCAATAGTATCTCACCGTTTAACACTGTTGATTATTTGACTTTTTGCAGTAAGATCAAAAAAACTTGGTATCTATAAACCATTAAAACCTATAACACTTTAGATTATGTACATATGTTCTTGGTAAAGTCAGTATCAGCTTTTTATTTTTGGTCAGATTATTTTTTAGGGAATAATAATTGATTGACACTGTGAGCTGTACCCTCCAAATATTTCTAGTGCTGACAAAAATAAATGTCTTATTTTGCCATTTGTGGTTGAAAATATATTGTATGCCCTCGGTCATATTTTTATTTCGAAAGTGAAGACATTTTTATTGATATAAAAAATGAAAGATCGATTTTATCTGCAGTGAGGGAACATTTCATTGTGAATTGTGTAGTTAAAGCACATGTGATATAGTGTTTTCCACTACATCTTCACTGTATTGTTATGGTGGGAAAGAAGCCAAGTAATGGTCAGTAATATTTTATTGCTTTATGCTGGGATATGTGTCAAGTTATGATATTGCTTTTACATTCCTACTAACAAATGCACACATATATATTTATACACCCATTTACAACACATGCAGGAAAGAGTAAAGTCTTTATTAAATTGGCTAATAGAGATGGACTTGAATTGAATTCGAATATTTCAGACAAACTGGGACTTCCTGAACTCCGAATTAGTTCGAGTTTTCTGGATAGTTATCGTAAATATGATTATTATCAAATTTGCCTACCGTTTGCTAACCCTCAATTTCGGCCTTATCCCTCAAATGTACTGTTTCGGCGATAACCCTCTAATGTACTGTTTTGGTGCTAACCCTCAAATGTGGTATTTACCTTCAAATTTACTGTTTCGGCGCTAACCCTCGAATGCAGTGTTTCAGCGATACCCCTCCTATGCATCGTTCGGTAACCCTCGAATGTTTCGTTCAATTTTTGGTAACCCTCGAATGTATCGTTTGGTAACCTTCGAATTGGCGATAATCCTTGAATGTAGCATGCAGAAACCTGACAATTGCCCATTTGTGGGGAAAGTTAGTGTTTAAACATGTTTTGGTGATATGAACATGTTCCCTAGACCATTTCCCAGGTGCCAGAGTTACAGTAAGTTACGACTGCTATTTACACTATAATTAACTAGAACTTTTTGATTTATTTTCTCCCGTTGACTTTAATGGGGTTGTTTCCGAACTATAGAACTTTAGAATTTTTACTAAAGTTCTGTGGTTCAGAAACAAACCAAACTTCAGGAAGTTCGGCCATCATTAATGGCTAATAATGTATATGTTACCGAGTATTTCTTGTGGACTAGAGGGAAAATATGTTTTAAAAAAGTACCAACATTATTTTTAAAGTCTTAAAGGCTCTGTCCCAGGAGGGTAGTAAAGCCTATTTCTGTTTCCTACCTCCCTGGAAAAGAGATTTTTGGATGTTAAACTTTTTGGAGGGACAAAGTTGCCCTTCAAGAGTTTTTGCAAATATTTGGAAGTGTGATATTTTCCTTAATATGTTAGATGTATTATGTGCAAATGTTGTAGTGTGGATGCATATGTGTATCTGTTTGTAAGTTTGTGTGCATGATGGCAAGTGTGTATGCATGTGTGTATAAATGTTTTTTGTGTACAGGTGACTGTGTCTGTGTGCATGTTTTCATGTGCTTTGTATATATGAGCATGTGCATGTGTATTGTGATAAATAAAATAGTTACAAACAAAGCATAAAAATCATGGTATATATTTCTTGCGTGCATATTGTCACTGCTAAAACACATGAAACAGGGGCACTAGTATAGTGCTATAGATTATTCAACTCTATATAATAATTATTATTAATCACAATTCTTGAGGTGCTCTATTATAGTAAATAAATACACTTAAAACAGAGAAAACAGAAATCATGGCACTCTCTTTAAACCAAATACATTTTATTTTTATTATTATTATTATAATTGTAGGTACAGTAGCACGGCTTATATTTAGAGGAAACAGAGAAAGAGGTAGTCACTGTGCTTGCAAAGTGACCCCGTGCACCATAAAGTGACAAAGTGCTAAAGTGCTATACAAAGTGAACCACACCCTTAAAAACACACAACCTATCACGAATCTTGGGCTCCTAAAGTAGATAAGGTATCACATAATCATATAAAAGTAATCACCACTGGATATAAGTAATAAGGGTAAATAAAGGTCCTAAATCAGTACAATTGTATATCAATATACCCTTAATAAAAGAAAAAGCAGAAAAGCACAAATAAAACCCTCAGGATAATAAGATGAGTGACAATAGACCCACCAGATACCACCTCTCTATCAGTACTAGGGGAGGGATGCAAAGCGGGAAATAGAAACACATATTAATTAAATCACATATCCCAGTATAAACTTAATACAATGCACAAGAGTAAATATAGGCATATACTTATAGTTTTCCACCATACAATCTAGAAAAGGCACTCATCATCAAGGAAAGCTGGACACGTTTCGCCTAGACCCTGTAGGCTTCTTCCAAAGCTGCATTAACACTTTATTGTGCACGGGGTCACTTTACAAGCACAGTGACTACCTCTTTCTCTGTTTCCTGCGTACTACCTACAATTAACATAATAATAAAATGTATTTGGTTTAAAGAGAGTGCCATGATTTCTGTTTTCTATGTGTTAAGCATATTGTCACTGCTTGCTGTTTGTGTGAAGATCAATCTTTTCGTGTAAATATATGGGCATGTTTTAATTTTTTATCTTTCTTGTTATCTATGTTACAGTGTAAGAGACCTGTGATAATTTGCTTGCATAACCATGGGTGATGAAAACCATAAGGCAACATTAAATGTTATTTTAAACAAAAAAGTTTAAACGAAAGGCCAGTTTCCTACCTTTAAAATGAGCCATCAACCACCTCTCTACGTGCTCCACAGCCCAAGATATACAGGAATTACTGACCGGAAAGTTAATGGGTGGGAGGCTGACATGTTCTCACTCTGTCTGAAAAGACTGATTCCACAGAGATTTCTGTGGGGGGGGGGGGGGGGGGGGGGGTCTGAGTATTGCTGGATTTTACACCAGATCACCAAGGCCATGGTCTAGTGTACTGCAAACACAAGTCATTTCGTAGACAACATCATGTCATAAGTATAAATCCATAATCTTATAAGAATGTATTTATACACATTGATGGATGGGCATATTATATTTGCTGAAATGTGAAAATACTTATGAAAACATATATTTCATTTGTGATACTATATGCCCCCCCACCCACTTCCCTTTTCCAGAAGTGTTTTAATATTAAATGCACTGCTGTGTTCAGTTTGTAAAGGAAAAATAATTCCTATCAATATCAAGATATTGATTAGTTCCTAGCTCAAAAATCTACTGAATCAATAAGTAACAGAATTTAATTCTGTATCTCATATCCAACATTCGTTCCTTTTTTCTTCCAATAACACTGAATATATAAAATACTGTAAGACAAAATATTGTATATTATATGAAATTAGTTGTTAGTTATAGCTAGTAATATCACTAATCATCATTATATGGATATAATATACCCCCTTAATGAGTTAAAGAGAGGGGGGTTAAGAGCAGCAGTAACATTGGGTACATAGATATAGTCAGGTTTAAAGCTGCCCTGAATGGAGACAAGGGGTATATTATAAAAGATAATGTACCACCTACTGTAAATTATATGAATATCAGATGTCACCTTGGAGTTCCTTGCCCTTTATAAAAGCACCCGGCCTGCGCCTCTTGCTTCTATATGGTCACGGAACTCCTTGGTAACATCTAATGTCCTATAATTTAGTAGGGGGTACATTATCTTCTACATAAATCACCCCCTTAATGGGTCACAAAGGGACCCGACCCATCAGTACAATAATATTCTTAAAATACAAAAGTGTGACCTATGTCACTAAGTGGCTCAGCGTTTTTTGCTGTGTTTAACTTCACTAAAAGAACCTGCTGGAGCTGCTTCCTGTCACTTTATAACCATTGTCTCTCTCCTTTTGCCTTCCTCTGGATCCACTGTTAGGTAGGGTTAAAAAGGAGGGTGAAAAGGTTGGATTTGATGGACGTATGTCTTTTTTCAACCTCATGTTGCTATGCTACTATGTCCTCCTCCACAAAGATTTGTTTAACCGCATTGATGCTGGACTGGGATGTCTGTATCTCTGTCTGTTACTGTCCTACATGTAGATATTGAGGAGGGGGGTAGTATCTCTGTCTGTTACTGTGCTACATGTAGATATTGGGGAGGGGGGAGTATCTGTCTGTTACTGTACTACATGTAGATATTGGGGAGGGGGGAGTACCTCTGTTACTGTGCTGCATGTTAATATAGAAGGGGGGGATCTGTGTCTGTTACTGTCTGTCTGTGTGCAGTGCCAACCATTTAATAGTATGCTGTGCCAAGAGAAGATGCAATGCTAATGTTAAGAAGTTAATTTTTGGATCTGTGGGCCCACCTGGACTAGGTCAGTAGCTTACACCACTGTATATCATACAACAACCGCATCCTATAAATTAGTATTTTTTTATAAATACATCTTGGCTATGTTACCATTTGCAACCAATGCTTAGTTATGTTACCAGCAAACCCCGGATTATTAAAAGAATCCCCCCTTTTCTCTCTCCCCCCCCCCTTCTCTTTCTCTCTCTCTCCTCCTCGGCAATGTGGTGTCTCGCACGCACCGCATCATCATCCTTACTCCCATGTGGAGTGGGCGTGTGCCAGTAGGGGTTGGCTTATTGCACGGACAGTGGGAGGAGGGTTGATGATGCGGCACTCGCGCTTTTACTTTCTAAAGAGGGAGGGGCACAGCTAGTCAGTAAAGAACTGTCAATCACCCAGCCCCTCCCCCGGCACACTACATGTAGAAACTATCCATTCTATAAAAGTAAGGCTTATTTCTCTATCACTGCATGGATAATTGATTCAGCATTAAGATCAGGAAAAGGAATAAGAATTGTCAGTTGCTCTGTGCTCTTTCTGTGCAGATAAACCCTATCCTGTAGTTAGCTGCTGTCTGTGTTAAGTCCCAATGTAGCACTGTACCTAAAGAAATCAATTACAAAGTCCCCCCCTACACACACACACACCTTCAAACTCCTACAGCTAAAAGAAAATCTTACTTGATTCAAGCAGAGATTACAGCTCCCAGTGCTGCTTACCTTCCCATAGCAAAGCAGTTTAACTTTTGTTTTCACTATAACACAAAATCACTTGACGAATGCTATTGGCTGTCAGTTTTTGGAGGGGGTGGATACATATGGGGCTATGAACCAAGTCGCTATCGCTCTCTATTGCCCCCTTTAGGCAATGCACTGAGCTGATAGTGGCTCTCAGTGCATTACAAGTAGAGTTTGCCAGCTATCTTCTGGCATTAGAGATTACATATTAAAGAGCCGTTAACGGCTCAGTATATTGGTTGGTGCAGTTGCGCGACACAAATTTTGCGTAACGTCACAACTGCCATTAGTTGTGTCTTAAAAGTCAAGTTAACGCTTGGTACATTGATTAACATGACACAAATAGCCGATAAGGGCTCTCGGTACATAGCCCTGATAGAGAGGAGACATGCATACTAATGAGGAGTGAGCTGAACAGGACATGAGGAAATCTAGAGACAGGGAGCACTGAGAGCAAAAAGGGATCAAATTCCTGGCAGCATTAAAAATATAAAAAAGGATAAAGGCAAGTCATTTTTTTCAGTTTAATGTCCCTTATAAGATTTTCAGATTTATATAATATCTTTCTCTCCTTGGATGTAGCTATAAATATAATTTTTTTTCTTTCCAGGCTTAAATTACTAGATAAGTCTATTATTTACAAGGTTTACTGGATCCTTCCAGACAGCCACGTAGCCGTGCAATGAAGAAGTTAATATCTTGCTTAGTGATATTGAATCAGTTAGCGATACCCTATTTACAGGTATACCTTCTGTGTCTATATATCACATTTTCTGAGGAGTTACCAGCTTACCTGATGTAATCTCGTTTACGTCAGGTATTATATCACAGGATGGGGCTAAGGTAAGTCGATCTTAACGTATTGAATCTCCCCGTATGTGTTTTGTTTAAAAACAAGGCCAAACGCAATCACACTCGACTGCGTTTGCTACTTTCATGCTATTGCGCATGTGAATTGTCTATTTTCAATATGAAAATGCATGCGAATGCGCTAAAAAATGCGGACACCAAAATTGCAAACGGATGATCAAAGCTAAATGCACCTAAACCACGTTGCCACGATTTCTATAAAATTTCAAAATTGCATGCGCAATTGCAAACGAGTGAAAAATGCACTAGTGTGGCCTAGCCGTAAGTCTTTGTTTTAAATGTGTGTCTAATATTAGGTGGAATGCTTTATTTCCAACTAATGTGATAGTAAAGTGGGTCTTGTATAGAGATGGCCAGATCGCGGATCCAAACCCGTGATACGTGGATCGTGGCCCTTAGAAGGGCCTTTTGGGGCTTAACCGGGCCCCCCACTCCTTACTTACTTATAAAGTGCCCTTTGGGGCTTAAGGGGTCCCGCACTAGGAAACCAGGACCCCCTTCCCTGGCATTTATGTGTCCTTGTGGCCCTTGGAAGGGTCCTTGTGGCACTGACAAGTGCATTTTGGGATTAAAGGGGTCCTGCAGCAGACACTTGTCAGTGCCATAAGGGCCCTTCCAATGGCCACAAGGGCACTTATAACATCCGGCCACTGGATAATTCTTAAACGGATGAATTTGAGAATCCTCGAACAATAAGTTACCATTGCTATTTTACCCAATATTTAGGCAGATTTGTGCAGGTTTTTTCTCCCATTGATTTTAATGGGTTCGCCAGCGGATTTTCTAATTTCTGAATTTTTACGAAAATTCACAAATCCGCAGGTGGAGCGGATTTTAGCAGTTTCACCCATCTCTAGTATTATAAATGTGACAGTGGTGAAAGCACTGCTTGCAGTGATCCATCATATTTCACCTTGGATTGTGTCACTGAATTTTCTAAATGAAAAAAAAATGTATTTCTTTTATCTAGAGAGAAAGTTTGTGGGAAAAATACTGCAGATCAAAACGTGAAGGTAAAATTATTCAGCTACAACATTATCTCCTGAAACAAAACAACATCCAGTGCCAAATGTACTTTGAGTGACAGCAGAATCAAGAAGGCATCTGGTTATGCATAATAAGTATAGCAGATACATATTTACACAGTAACTCTGCTACTGTGATTAGTTAGGGGCTTTTTTCAACAATGGGGAAAACTGAACAAACCTAAATATTTTTAGATCATTGTATTTTACATCTGATTTACACATCTCTATTTTATTAATAATGTGCCATTTTAGCTTGGACTTTAAACAGGACCTTGAACAATGCTTTAGTTAGAAGGTAGAATTTAAAAGGAAATATATGGTATAACTGCATAAGATTTCAGAATTAATAAAAATGAAAGGAGGACTAATGTGCTTGTATAAACGAATGTTTCAATTTATGCACAAATATGAACAGCTGCAATGGCAATAAAATTTAACAAAGTCATTAGACAGTTGGGAACTGACAGGCTTTGACCAGAAAATGACAGGGTTACTTTTATGGAGCACACTGAACCTATGAGCATAAGAGTACTGCTTTGGTGCATTGACCAGTCAGTGTCGCACATGGAATTAGGGGTTTGACTGCTATTAGGAACTTGTCTGTTTGTTCATGGCCTTAGACCAATGGTTTTCAAACTTTTTAAGACTGAGACACACTTGTCAAAGCAAATCTCCATCACAGCACATGTGCTTTTAATACAGGGTTCCTGTGTAAATAGCATACAGTTTCCAGTACAGTGTTTTTAGAATTTGAAAATAATGTTATTTTTATTCAAATTCTGTATTGAAATTCTATTACAGTATATGTTTGAGTTAAACAAGTAATAAAAATTAGGCTAGAATATGTCTAAATCCTTCTTAAAGGGTCACTATACTCGCTCAAACAACTTTACATTTCCTGAAACTACAATTTGGGAGTAAAATGGTAGCACACACATAATAATTATCTGTGATTGCTTTGTCATTAAATTATTAATGTTTAGTGAGTGCTCCTTATTTCCCCCACCTCCCTTACTCACTGCTTTCTTGCAGTTAGAGATGGCCGAACTTTTGAAAGTTCGGTCTGTTTTCGAACTTTCGAACTTCTAAAAAAGTTTGAAAGTTCGAAAGTCCGAAAACAGACCCATTAAAGTCAATGGGGGGTAAACAGTTCGGAAAGTTCAAATGAAGTTTATGAAATATTGCAGTGTAAACTTACCCTACAGACCCCTGAGACCTGGGAGATGGTCTGGGGAACACGTTCGTGCGCGGGGAAAAGCATAACAAACAGACGTAGTGCACACATGCGCTACTTCCGGTTTCCACATGCCGCTTTCAATAATCCTTGAACCCGAACGGCCGGAGATTCTAGAAATCGGCCGTTCGTGGATTGCCGCAGCTTGAAAGCTGGAACCCCCGCCTGGGTCCTTACAAGGACCTTTGTGGTCCTGACAAGGGCCCTTTGGAGCTTAGGGGGTCCTGCAGCTTGAACCGGGACCTCCCTCCCCGGCACTATAAGTGCCCTTGTGGCCCATAAAAAGGGCCCTTTGGGCTTAAGTGGTCCCACAGCTTGAACCCGGGACTCCCCTCCCCGGCCCTATCAGGGCCCCTGCGGCACTAAGAAGTGCCCTTGCGGCCCTGACAAGGGCCCTTTGGGGCTTAAGGGGTCCCGGGTCGAACCCCCCTTCCCAGCCCTTTTAAGGGCCCTTGCGGCACTGAGGGTACCTCCGGCGACGGTGGCCTCTTGATCCGATGCAACGTCTTTGGTCTAGCGACACCAACACCACAGTGAGCCCGCTGGCACCGCCGGCCTCCGCGGAGCCGATGTTGCTAGCTTCTTGGAAGGACCCTTTGTATAGGTTTGCAGAAAACCCTAATTTGTTTCTGATTGGTCAATTTTTCAATGCTTGGTTACATAGTAATGTAAACCAGCATTGAAAATTGATCATCAGAAACGATTAGTTTTCTGTAAACCTATATAAAGAGGTGCAATGCTCCAGATCTCAGAAGTTATCACAGTAGATGACAGAAGAAAAGAAGCTGCTAGCAACATCGTTTCCACTGAGGCCGGCGGTGCCAGCTGGCTCACTGTCGGCCACAGTGAGCCTGCCTGGCATCGGCGACCTCAGTGGTGTGGGTGTCAATAGCCTGAAAACGTTGCAAGGATCAAGATGCCGGTAACATTGGGCTCGTTGAGGCCACCGGCACTGGAAGATGCCGCACAAGGGCTCTTTTAAGAGCTACCGGAGGTCCCGGTTTGAGCTGCGGGACCCCCAACAAAGGCACTTATCAGTGCCGCAAGGGCCGCAAAAGCACTTATAAGTGCCGGGAAGGGGGGTCTAGGTTCGAGCTGCGGGACCCCTAAGCTCAAAGGGCCCTTGTCAAGCCGCAATGGTCCTTGTAAGAACCGTGGAATGGGGTCCAGGTTTCGAGCTGCGGGACCCCCGAACGTCTGGCCGCGGGATTGTCGGCCATGCGGCAATCCGCGAGCGTCCGTTTTCGGGAATCTCCGGCTGTTCAGGGGTTTTCGGAAGCGGCTGTTCGAGGCCTGCCGAATGTTCAAAAATCCTTGTACATTTGAGAATTCTCGCATGTTCGAGGATTTTCGAAAATAGTCCCGTGAGTTTGGAAAATTGAAACTATTCGAATAGTTCGAGTTCGTCCGAACTCATAAAGTTTCGGCTCGAACTCGGGTTTGAGTTCTAGTCCACCCCTACTTGTAGTGTCTGCGACACTAAAAGTTTGCACAGCCCTCACCATGGAACTGCTCTGTTACACATCCCTGCCCCTCCCCCTGCTTTGTTTTCTCTGCTGGAATCTTTTAAATGTTGCAGAAAGTGGGCTGGCAGGCAGCCAAAGATCCTAGAAGAGGTTATTGATGGGGCACATATTATAATTTCTGCTTTGGAGTGACAGGTCTTTGCCTGGAAATGCTGTCATTTCAAATGATGATTTCTCAGAATGTACAGCTCAGGCGTAAAATCTTGCTGTCTTTGAAGGTAATATTTTTGAAAATTCTATTTGATACCTTTTAAACAGACTATACATACCTCAAGATTCCCATACTCTTTCTTTCTGACAAATGGCTATTACAACAAATAAACCTAGTACAAATCAAACCCATGCGCTAATTATAGCAACTAGCTATAGAGGAGCTAGAGAGGAGAACAGCATTAAACCTAATAAAATATGGAGACTGAAAAACAAAATAAAAAATATTTTGAACAATTATTTTTAAATTATAATTAAACAACCCCGGAGGTATCCCTATAAACACATGACCTGATCAGATATGTATATTTATCATAGGTAAAACATAAGCAAACAATGAATACTGACGTGTTAATAAACTTTCCACATTGAGAAACAAACTACATTCTTGAGTATTGTACTTTTTTTATAGACTTAGAGATGACTTAGAACTACAAACTATATTCATATTAATGAACAGGAATATACCTTAAATATTTAAAATTAAAATAATATATATGATAAAAGCAACAATAAAATAATTAACAGAGATGATAAACTAAACTGTTAGAGGGAACTACAGACAATTAGCAGGGGATCTTTGCACTCACAGCTGTAGAGATGTAGAGAGAAGAGGCGATCCTTTCAGACTTTAGGAAAGTGATTTCATTTTTTAAGGGGAATAAAAGTGGCAACTTTTTATTTTAATATAACCAATTTATAATTCATTGAGAGATAGTAGCACTTGCTCCAATCTACCATTATAATTTACAAGCTGCGATCTTGTTCGTGGTTGCAGCATTGCATTAATCTTTAAATCGCCCTGTAATTTGCTGCAAGAGACTTACCCGGAGCGGCTCTGGGTAAATCCCTCTGTGGTGTGAGCAGCTCCTATTTTTACTACTGAAATTGCGAAATTAAATAGGGAGATTAAAGCAACAGGAGTCTATTTCCTAATAAATTATAAATTGCTTTTATTTAAAGTTTTTAGTGGGTTTAGTGGCCCTTTACGCAACTTAAGTCATGTTTCCTGTCAGGATAGTAAGGATATATAATGATCTTCCTAAAAATGTTGTGTTGGCTGAATCTCTAAACATATTTAAAAAAGCTTAGCTGTCTTCTTGGACTAGGATGTCAGCTGGTGACTAGTGATGAATCCTGGTTTGAAACAAACCTGATTTCCGAACTCCCGGTTTCAAAACTCTGAACAAAAAGTCGAAAATCAAAAATTTCTATTAAAAAAAACCCAGAAATTTCTATTGATAATTCAAAAAATTCAGATTGAATTGGATTTTCAGAACACAAATTCCATATGTGGTGAGTAGAGATGTCCAAAACTCTGAGGTTCTGTTCTATTCTCGGATTTTCGGAACACAGGAAAAACCCAAGATTCACAAATCCGAAATGGAACATACGTTCAAGCGTTCGGAACGTATTTTCGAGGGTTACCGAATCTACAAGGTTATTTTCAGTAACCCTCAAAAATAACCTTGTGCATTCGATAACCCTTGAAAACCTATAATAAAAAAAAAAATATTTGATTCGCAGTTTGTGCTACGATCATACGATTTGTGCTAGATAATGGGTTTTTAAATATGGCCCCAGTAAGCTGCTTCCAATTAATAGCATGTACAAATCTTGCATCTGCTTTGCTCTTTATTTTAGAAACCACTTTTGTATTTATAAAATGGAAAAACTGAAAATGGGTGAAAACTAACATTATGTAGTTACAGAATGAATATATATCCATAGAGGATAAATGCAAATAAAATATAAAAAAGCCTATAGTGTACTGAACCCCAGAATATTTGGTGAATATGCATTAGGCCCTAACCAGTATTAAAATGGCATGTCCTTCCCTAACACAAAAATCCAATTTTACCTTCCCCACCCCCAAAAACTTTAAGACCCCAATACTGATTTATCTTACAGGTGTTTCTGAAATTAGATTTCGACCTGGAGTAAGCCACCCACTTACTCAAATGTTGCCACCTCCTCTTAGAGCCGTAAGAGCACCAGGAAGAAGATGTGAAAAAAGAAGCTAGACCAGCTAAAAGGATGGCTTACTCCCTATCAAATATCTAACATCAGTAATGCCCCTATGGAAATGCAGTATTTAGGTTTTTGGGGTGGGGGAGTCAAGTGTGAATTTTTACTTATATATACGTGCCCTTTAAAGAACATTGCTAAGTGTTTCAGTAATATTTTGTCTCAATGTGATTTTAAAATGTATGACATTATTTATGTTTCGTTTTTGGTGGCTTAGAAAAAGTTATATTAAAGGGACTGTAAACTCCCCATCATCCATAAAAATAACTATGTGCCATCCGTTTCTATTATTTACAGGGAGGTGAGAACGCTTATTCTCACCTCCCTGTGAATAATAGGATGCTCGGGGGACCTGGAACTTACCTTACCACCGCTTCACTGCAAGCCGCTTCTTCACTGACAGCCGCTCCGTCCCGACCACGCGCCCTATCTTAAGTGCATGCATGCCAATACAAAAGATAGGGCGCGCGATTGGGAGAGAACAGCTTTTCAGTGAAAAGCAGCTTGCGAGTGGAGCGCGGTAAGGTAAGTTCCAGGTCCCCCGAGCGGCCTATTATTCACAGGGAGGTGAGAATAAGCGTTCTCACCTCCCTGTGAATAATAGAAACGGATGGCACACAGTTATTTTTATGGATATAGTGTTCCTTTAAGAAGTAACAGTAAGTTAAATGAGTCACAAACAATAGCAGTCACTGCTCTTCTACATAGGAAAGCCAGAAAGAAGAGGGTCCCCCCTTTGTGAGAAATGGGATAAACGTATGCTTAGCATGAAAAACTGCTGAGCTAAGAGAAATTTCTTCATTAAAAGCATACAGTTTTTCTTGATCCGTGTTTCTAACATGAAAATAACATAACAGATGCATGCTGCAATGAATGGAGTCTATAGCACGTGAATTTAAATCACTTCAATCTTACTTTGTTATATTGCAATTGTGAATTATGGCCTTTTTGTATTTGTAATTAGACTGTGGAACAGATGTGAAGGCCTAGTTGAAAGGAATATTCCAAAAGCAGTAACCTCTGCTGCTTTGAGATAGTTAACTGTAACTGGAGCTTTGTTCTTTCAATCAAAGTTACAGCTCAACCAATGTTCAGTAGCAATATAAAGACAGTAAAAGCAATTCTTGAATGTATATAGATTGTAAGCAAAGGTTATTAAATAATCAGTCAGCTGATTTCCAGTGAAATTATATAGTGGAATAAAATTCTTAATGATCATTATAGAGCTTTTCTATAGATAGGAAACATACTATATGTTCTTATATGTTCCCCAGTTGTAATACACTTGAAAGGTTACCCCAGTGGCTTTTGTGTTTGTAATGTACAGATTTTCTGATCTTGGCTTGATTCCTGTTTCTGACACCTGATTTGGCTCTAACTGACTAATGGCTCTAAACCATTGGCATAGGCTCTGATTGACTTTTTCCTCTGGACCCTTGGCATTGGCTCTGACTGATCTCTTACTCCTGGTGCCTGGCATTGGCTCCAATTTTCCTGCAGCACCTGAACTTTGGCTTTGCTGCTGACTGACCTCTGACACCTAATTCTTGGATTTTGGCTTTGTCTGACATCTGGCTTCTGATGCTTGGCTTTGTTTTTGACTACTTCTGGCTTCTGACTCCTGGCTAGTTCCTTGATATCTTTGCTCTGCGTGTTTGAGGTATGCATTGCACAGGACACTGGTTATTATGCAGGGAATCTGAGGTAATTTTAGTATTTTAGTTTGTTACCTGAAGCAAAAGCTTAAATGGCTACCTTGCAGAAGGGAGGGATAATAAGGTAATGTAGTAATAATCAATGCTAATCATATAAATTTAAACAACAGAATGTCAAAGAAGAACAGGGAACTTCTGTACCAAGCAGAGAGCTGCCTATTCGACAGTCTTCTATGTTCCTTTTTACTTGATTATCTAATCCAGCTCTCATAGATGGCAGGCAAATTAAGAGACAATTTAAATAGTATCTCCACTAACAAAGTCCCTTGAATTTTTCCAGTTTAATTGAAAAACCGGGAGGTAATGGAGCTACGTCTTTCCTCCCATTCTTCAACGATCAAACGATCAGGAGCAGGCCAAGATTTAGAGCACCTTGATTGCGCTCCTCCACTGTTCCTTTGACAGGTCCCAATGGAGCTTGCACTGTATGCGCATGTGCAAGCTCCATCTGGACCTGTCAGAGGAACAGCAGAGGACCGCAATTTTGGGTAGGAACTCTATCTTTCCTTTGGTGTCCTGCTATTTTAATTGTCAAATGGAAGGTAAGACATATAAGGGTAAGATTACATACTGAATGTATTTACACAGACCAAAATACTTAAAGGTGGCTCTTTTGTATGTTTCACCAAGGAGGGTATTTCCTTTTATAATGTATAATTTGTAGTTAGAACAAAAGTAAACAAAATATTTAACATTAACTTGACTCTGTGTTTGAAGCTGGATAACTACTTGCTTTGTTGAAAGACACAAGATTCTTTGGCAACAACTTTTTATTTACAGATGTTTTGTCTGAAGCTCTCTTGTTAAACTGGATCACCTGCTTTTATTTCAGTGACAGTAAAAATGAATTTTTAAAGGTAAATATACACTTGGGTTAGGGTTTTCAAAAATATGATAAGCTAGATAAAATATTTAGAGAAATGTTATTTGGCATCTGTAGAATAACAAGAGTTTGTATGTTCTACTAGTGTTTGTGTGGGTTTCCCTCGGTACTTTGATTTCCTTACAACCATAAAGACATACTGACAGATTGCATGTGTGAGATATAAGGGATAAGGTACCCCTTACAGTGTAATATAAAGATATTAAGTCATTGTTTTTTAAAAGTAGTAATGTTATATATTGCATTACTTGCCCATATAAGATGTATGTGGGTTAAACTGAGCAGCAATTGAGGAATAGGTTATCAAAATATCTGTCCTCAGTTAGACTCATAGAACACTCTGTTTACTTTGTATAACATGTATTACCCTGTATATGATGTATGACTATGTAATTGTAAAGCACCACGGAAGATGTGGGCGCTATATAAATCCATAATAATAATAATAAATAACTAGAAAGGGAAGTACAAACTTTGAATTTGGCTTGAAAGGATTCATTTTGGAAGGGAATGTGTGTGTTTGTGCTGCAGATTTTAAAACTCAATAATGGCAATGATGAGGACATTGTTGTTTTTTACTTACACTTTAAATATAGCTGCCACAAGAATGAATGGCTAGGTCACTTGGTGTGTGTACTCATGTCAGGTTGGGGGATAAAAGACTAACTTTTTTGATGATTGGTCAAAATGTATTTTTTGACTATACTTACCCTTTAAATATGGTTGCCACATGAATGAATGGGTAATGCATTTGGTTTGTGTACCTGTGTCAGGTATTTAAATGAAAGTTTAAAAAAGCAAACTGCTTTTGATTATTGATCAAAATTTGTTTTTTGACTATAGTTACCCTTTAAGAATGGCTGCCACAGAAATGGAAGGTTAGTTCAGTAGTTGTGTGCACCTGGGTCAGGTTGGGGGTTAAAAACAAAAACTTTGTTTATGATTAGTCAAAATTTGTTTTTTTTTACTATAATTACCTTTTAAATATGGCTGCCATGGAAATGGAAGGGTAGGTCAGAAAGTATGTGTACCTCGGTCAGGTTGAAGTGTTGAAGTTAAAAAAAAAAAACTTTTTTGATCAAAATTGTTTTTTGATTATAGTTAGCATTTAAGTATGGCTGCCACAGAAATGGATAAGTAGATCAGTAGGTGTGTGTGTACTTGTGTCAGGTTGGGGGTTAAAAAAAACAAACTTTTTTGATGATTGGTCAAAATTTGTTTTTTTTACTTTAGTTACCCTTTAAGTATGGCTGCAACAGTATTGGAGGGGTAGATCAATGAGTGTGTGTACCGGTGACAGGTTGAGGGTTAAAAAAACAAACTTTTTTAATGATTAGTCAAAATTATTTTTTGACTATAGTTACCCTTTTAAGTATAGCTGCCACGGAAATGGAAGGGTAAGTCAGTAGGTGTGTGTAACTTGTGTTTACAACCATAAAACTAACTTTTATTGAGGATGTATCAGAATTATTTTTTATTACTTTATTTACCTTTTAAGTATGGCTGCCACGGAAGTGGAAGGGTAGGTCAGTAGGAGTGTGTACCCATGTGAGGTTGGGGGTATGTGTTTTTGCATGTATGACCATAATACTAACTTTTATTGATGATTGATCAAAATTAGTTTTTTGACTATATTTACCCTTTAAATGTGGCTTCCATGGGAATGGAAAGCTAGGTCAGTAGGTGGGTGTACCTGTGTCTGTGTGGAGGGTTGGTGGTATCAGCATTTGTGTTTATGACCATGAAACAAACTGTTTTGAAACATTCACATTTTAGGATTGTTACCATTATAGTCTATGGGAAAAAATGTCCCGTAATTTGCCAATTATTTTCTTATTTATTTCCTCACCTTTGGATTAGGTGGAAATATAAGAACAAGGACTTCATATGGAACTTTTGATTGAAACATTAAAGCTTAAGTTGAATTATATTGAACTCTATATGGATTCAAAGTAGGAGATCTATTTTTCAACTATCCTTTGAATAAATGATGAATATTTGTTCATACGCGCTATTCTAGGATACATCCTTACACTGGATTACGAAAATGTATTCTTATCCTCTATACTTACCTTTTACTATGGTTAATTCTGTGTTAAGATCCTGGACGATAGATCACCAAGAGAAAGACTTTTTTTGTGCTTAAGGACTTTAAAACTGTGTTAAAGTCTGCCTTTGGAGCTCACAAGAAATATAGATATACTTCTCATTGTATATACTGTATTTATTCGCCATGTTCAGTTATATTATCTTTGTTTAATAACTAGAGATGATTATATATGAGCTATTGTGACTGTTACTAGGTACAGTTGGAATCATTTATTGGATACCTACTATTTGGACTCATATACTAATTGTTTCATATGTTATAGATGCATTCATATTAAATGGTTATGTGGCCATAAAATGCTTTATTTGATAATTGAAAATTGAATAATATTAGAAAGTTGGTGCGAATGCATGAATGGGATACTGATATTTTTTTAAATGTGAAAGCAATTGCTGGTAACCTAGTAACAAGAGGCTTGTGACGGATGTGCGCATAAATCACATGACTAAAAACACGATGACGTAAGCTCGTATTGTCGCGAGAAGAATCTAAGATGCATATCTGTGAACGTAACAGGCGCGCTATTGTGACGTACATGTTGATTGGGCCTAGGTAGATAAATAGCCATCGGACAAACAGGTTAGTAGTAGTTGAAGAAGCTCTGTGTACTCCGCAGGAGCAAAACGTGTCCTACCTGACTGCCTTTTATTGCCCTCCCTTCTACTCTTCTTTACCTTGCCTGATCCTCTCATTTGTTTGAGCTTGTTAGAGCTCTTACTACTGCTCAGTTGCTACCTGACTTATTGAAAAGTATAGAACCATTTCATGAAGATTTTCCACCTGGTAAACCTCATAATTGCTTATTTGTGTCATTTACCTTTCACCTAAAGGTTTCACAACAATTTCATGACTCCAAACTCTCAGGGCATCCTGGGAATGAAAGGGTAGGTAGGGGGTATCGGTGTTTGTGTTTTTGACCATAAAACTGTTATGATCACATGACCCTAAAATCTTGAAATATCCACATTCGATTATTGTACCCATTCTAGTCTGTGAGGGGAAATGTCCTGAAATTTGGTGATTTTGTAGATTCATTAGTGAGGTAATGGCACACTTTTCCTATATGTCCCGCACATCTGTACTGAATTTCATGTCCCTAGTTTAAAAACTGTGGGAGGAGATACAGTCCAAAAATGCAGAAGATAAAAGGGAAGAAGAAGAAATAGAAAGAACAGTAATTTGGCTCTTCAAACCAAAGTAACAATTGATTATAGTGAATTATGGGATATGGAAAAGTTTGCAAAATTGGGAAAGCGCGTACACAATTTCTCTGGAAGGAAGAAGAAGGTAAGGCTGCTTCAGAACTTCTTTATTTATTATACTAATTAGTTGATATTGATTAAGATGAGCTGATGACTTCATTTTATTATATTTAAAACATCAGCAATGGAAAAAAAGGAGAAACCTGCCTTCCAGATGAGATAAGAATTGAGGGAGAAACAATCCCTAAAGTGAAGGTATCCTGCTGGAGGAAGTGCAGACTGTGGTGTAAAACCATCTTTGCTTGCAAGGGAAGTTCGAAGTCTGTAAGTAAGGAGAACAATCCAGGTACAAGATTTAGGACTTATTTTATTATATTTTGAGGTTTTTTTTTAAGGCAAGTTAAATTAGTGATATTATCAGTGGTAATCTTATAGGTTTTTAACTGCTATTAACCAGTTATTATCTGTAACCTTTAAAGCTTTGTACACACGGGGTTGCCATCCATCCCTTTTTGGATGGAATGGCCCCAACTGCAGAGACAAAATCCCAATGCCGTCTAGAGGAACTGAAAGCCCTGCCCTGGAACACCTACTCCCTGCCCCGTTAAGCCACTAACCCTGCCTCATCCGGCTGATCCACCCTGCCCATGCCTCTTGTGACATCACCAGATCGTCCCCTCCCCCTCGGGGGTGCAGGAAATCTGGCAACCCTGTGTACACACGTTAAATGTGTGCAAGATTGAAGACCAATTATTAGATTTATATTATTACAACAAACAGTTGTACTTACAGGTCAATACCAGCTAACACTTATACCCCGTATAGCCTCTTACTTCTGTGTTCTCGATTAAATTAGCGTGAGTTACTGCATTGCAGGAACCCGGAAGGTAAGGAGCGAGGAGGTAACTCCTCCATTTAAAAGGCATTTGTGTGCCTGTGCTGAACCTGTAAAAATATAATAGTGCTGAACCTGTAAAAATATAGTTAAACCCGATATTACACAGGAATTATGTGTTTAAAGTTGGGTCCGTTTTCGAATTTTCAAACTATATGGAAAGTTCGAAAGTTCGAAAACGGACCCATTAAAGTCAATGGGAGTCAATTAGTTCGAAAAGTTAGAATGAAATACAATTAAAATATCAATGGTAACTTAATGTAAATGGCTGTGGGACCTGGGAAATGGTCTGGGGAACATGTTCGGATATCAAGGACTTTCAAAAAATCGATTTTACGCTCACACGCGCTATTTTCGAGCTCTCGCATTCGAACATTCGATAATTATCCCACGAACAACTTGCGGATTCGATATACGATATTCTATACTTGCGTATAGGTATAATAAACATTTTACTCACGCATTCGATATTTACTAGCATATCGAACATTCGAAATCTGGGTCCGGGATAGTTCGAGAAGTCCGAGTCTGTTCAAACTCGAATAGTTTGGCTCCAACTCGGGTTCGAGTTCTAGTCCATCTCTACTGTGTAATTTTAAAAAACCTCCTTGTGGTTCTCCTACAGTGCTTTCCAAAGTCCAGGAAACTGAAGAGTAGGAGCTGACTTCCTCAGAAAAGGAAGACAGCCACCCCAACCGCCAAATTAGATTTATAAAAAAAAAGCTTCAGAAACATACTTACATACTTCGTTTCCGGGCACTCTGCTTTGCCAGCAGCCGCGTCAGTGTTTGGCTGCCAGTCCAGCCTGTTTGCAGAGAGCCGTGCAGAGACAGCTGCAGGAGCAAAGTACGTTTGTGCTGCTTTTTTAGAAATCTAATATGGCATTTGGGGGTGGGTAGAGGTGCCCTACAAAATCTTTCTTTAGTGTAGAGATTGCCTTATTTTACCCCACTGCATGGGATATTACATCTCCCCAACGTATTTACTGTGGTGAAATTTTTAAAAATGGCTACAGTTTGGCTCTACATATTTCTCAATACTAATTCTGTAATATTTATTTATGTTTTGTAATAATTCTCCCAGTATCAGGCATTCCATCAACTTTTGCCAGTGATGAGGAGACGGATCCTGTCCATGAAAAGCAGGACATGGAAAAACTGGAAACTCCTGACGATGTTTTTGCTACCCATGATCATTCCATCGTAAGTACATATTTGTATCACACAATGTACAGCAGTGTGGCCAGTCACTGTCCATACACACAGTTATTTCTTCCAGTTCTTCAGGGGTTATATTCAGTTTTACAGTTTATTGGTATTTTTAGAGGGGATATTCCAGAGTGTAAAAATTTGGGTTTAGTTCTCCTTTAACTTTTAGAAAGTACAAAGTTAGATCTGCTTTGTATTTTGTATAGGGTTTGCCTAAAGAACTTTGCTAACACATTTTATTTCCATAATTAGCCTGCCAGACCTGTCATAAGTCAATTAAAACCTATAGAAGAAAAAGAAATGAAACTTAGTCATGCACAGCCAAACCAACGTAAATTGACGTAAGTATATAAAACTAGTAATCTGTTGGTATTTATCAATATTACCTGATATAACTAGAATATAAGTATCTCTGTTTCTGTAAACCAATTCTGTATCTGTTGTAAAACTACAGTATGTTGTTGCAAATATATATATATCCCTTATATTATATAAATATATTTATATCTCCATAGGAGATTGCATTGAGTTTTTAGGAGCTACCAATGAGGTGGGGGTATAGGATATTAGATAAAGGAAAGGTGTATATGTATGTGTGTACTCTCACTATTACCATTTAAATGACCATCAGTAAATGTATATAAAGTATGGCACTGACTTATATTAGGTACAATACAAAATATACAAAATACATAAACTTATTTACAGAGCTGAGATCCCTATTTGAACATGATTTGGTAAAAATGGGAGGTTAAACCACACCCCTTGGTCTGCTCCATGTGAAAGTTAGTGTAATCCAAAAAAAGTTTCTGTCTGCTACACAGGATGTGATGTGTATTGTAATGGACATATACACCTAGGCTCCTTATATACCACTTCCAGCCTGCAGGTGGTATCAGTGAGTGATAAAAGATAAGACATCTGTGCTCTCTATGGCTAGGAGGAAAGAAAATGAAACAAGATTGTGGTGTATGCTTTGGAGAGATATTGACTCACTGCAACACAAGATCCTGTGTATAAGATCCTGTTACCACCTGTTGGGAGGATAGATTATTGGACAGACTATTTACCTTATTGGATACAAACTCTTAGACAACAGATAAGTGTACACCAACTTACAAGGTCACACTATACAGGCCTGGTCAATATTCAAGTGGTGCACCATAGACAAAGACACCCCTGATTACTGCACCTGTTATGTGGGGAACCTGTTTATGTGCACTGTCTGCTTTGTGCCAGCCCACCAGAGTAACCTACTGTATGTCATGCGACCCATAATCCATCCATAAATCATTGATCTGGTACAAATTGGTGTCAGCGGTGCTGATTTAAATCCTCCTGTCCTTGTATCCGGAAGATGAAATTCCCCAATTAGACTCAGTAGCTCTACCAGGCCCAATTGCCAAACCTATTTTTAAACCTGATACATTTGATAGGGTAACCAGGGAGTGGAATAATTGGCTAGAACAATTTAAATTGGGGTTATCAGTTATTAAAAATTGCTCTGAAGCAATTTTTTTTCAATTAGATCTGTATAAAAGAGTAAATGAGAAAAGTTTGTTTATACGTTAGATTATTAGGGCAAATCTATTATAATAACATGATGCTGTGAGGTACCTTCTGTTATAATATATGAGGTACCATCACCACTTGCAGTGGTGAATACTAATAAGTATTAACCTAACATGTTTAGTTTCAACCTAACAGTGTGGCAGGATTGCCTGGGTCTACTCTCAGACCTGCAGGATTATCCTATTTGGTTCCTCTGGAAGTTGGTGACTGTCTGAGTAACAGTTTAAAATATACCTGTGTAAAGATTTTCCTATATAATCCACTATATCCACAGATAGCAAAACATCACACATATAATTTCCATTGTGTGCCAACGGGCACATTTTTGCCAGTATATATATATATATATATATATATATATAGAGATAGAGAGAGAAAGAGAGAGAGAGAGAGAGGAGAGAAGAGAGAGAGAGAGAGAAGAGAGAGAGAGAGAGAGAGAGCACTAAAGCAATGATATGTTGGTTTCAATGTACACATATTCTAGCTTTGATTGATTGATGATAGACCAATCATGTTCTATTCTTTATTCCTTTGCAGTACTTCACAGAACTCTAAAACAAAGGAAAAAGAATTTAAGTTCCGCCCTTGGATAAATAAAGGACGGTTCAGAAAGATGCGTTATTCAATCATAAATTATTATATTTCTTACTGTTAGCGTAATCAATGGAAGTCATTAAATATTCTCTTTTAACAGGCATGCTTGGCAAAAGAAAAGGCAACAGGAGCTAATGTTGCCAATAAGTCATTATTGTTATTATGGATTTATATAGCGCCAACTTCCGTAGTGCTTTACAATTACATGTATACATTCACATCATGCCCTGCCCTGAAGAGCTTACAATGTAAGCACATTTATTTGACACATACGACCTATCAGTATGTCTTTATTATTGTGGGGGAAACCAGAGTGCACAGAGCGAACCCACGCAAGCAAGGGGAGAACATACAAACTCCTTGCAGATGTGTCCAAGGGTGGAATTGAACTCAGGACTTCAGCGCTGCAAGGCATCAGTGCTAACCACTGAGCCACCGTGCTGCTATTGAAAAGATACATCTTTAAGGAGATCTCACTCGTGAACGGTTTAAGATTTAATTTGTTATGTTAATTCTCACTAATAATAAGATGCGGAACGCTCATTTACTACAATTAATCTTCTACATTGCAAATTAAGCTGGTTTGACTTGTGAATTTCTGTTTATTTAATATTTTAAATTCGATACAGAGAAGAGCTTTCTGAGGTTGACCCGCAGAGTGAACAGCCCATTTGTGGTCAAGTTTATAAAATCCCTTTCAGACGATAATGTTGAATACTTGGTGATGGAGTTTATGCCTGGGGGGAACTTATCAGCCAAGGATCATTCATCGGTAAGTAGTCTCAATAGAAACGTATGGGATTTGTTCATTCACATGGGTGGGGTCACATTATATTAATAAATAAACAGTTTATTATTTGTAACACACTTTACTTAATATTTTCCAGAGATCTAAAGCCAGACAACATGCTATTGTATGCTTCTGGCTATTTGAAGCTAGTGGACTTTGGCTTGTGTAAAGAAGGTAGGATTCCTGGGAAAAGTACATTTATGGAACTAAACTTAAGTGCTATACTATGAGAAAACCATATTGCAACACTTTAGTAAGAAAACTATAAAAATCCTTTATTATACAAATCACAGAAGTGCAAATATAATAATATTTTAGGGAATTACTGCACCAGTGCACAATAATTGGATTTGTATATATTGCTAAGCTGGTTGGTATTCATAGTGAGCACAGTAATATGACTAGTCAATTGTTATCACTTGATAAAGATAGACTTAAACTGTTGGATAATGTATTTTCAGTAGTAATATAGGTATTAAAATTATGGTTCTATCATATAGCAAAAGTTAAAGGACAATTATACTCACCTTCCCTCCGCTCCTCTTGTTTGTTCATTAGCTGGCGACGAGGCCAATAGGAAGGCACGCTTGATGCAGAGCGTGCCTTCCTATTGGCCTCGTCGCCGACGGGGAGGAGGGGGCAGAGCCTACCAGAGCAGCATTGCTCTAAGACTCTGCTGTAGGTTACGCGAACCCAGGGGTGAGGACTTAGCGGTTCAGGTCCTCACCCCTGGGTAAAAGCTAATGAACAAAGAAGAGGAGCGGAGGAAAGGTGAGTATAATTGTCCTTTAAGTTTTAGGGTGCACAAGCCCTTTAAAATATCCATTATGGGGTAGGAACAGTGGATGGCCAGAAGGGTATGGGAGTTGCAGCAGAACATTGTTTTATAATTACTCAGTGACAGAGTAATTTTTGTAAGAATATACTCCACTGCTGTTCCCATTATGTATTATAAATGATTAGATTGTAAGCTCTTCTTACAATATAAATAATATAATTGTGGAATATTAGGGGGGAAATAAATAATACATACACACAGTTCAGTAAATTATAGAAACTACAGAGATCAGAAAAATATATTCTAATTAGTATTTCCTGTGTGTTTTATAAATCAGCCATTTAAAATGTAATCAATATTCTTGAAAATGTAAATATCAAATATGAAAATATTTTCCCTCTTTCACTGTCATCCGTTTCTGTACACTAAACCGTCACTATGGAAAAAGGTTACATTTTACTACTGAAAGGATTTTGATTTCCCACCATTAAGGAAAAGATTCAATCTAAATGGTCATCATTACTGGTTATTTCACATACATTTTACCCATAATTCAAACTGTTCTATTTTGATGAAACGGGGCAATAAAAACTACACCCAAAAACTCAACTGCAAAGCACTATGTGTTGATGTTCATTTAGATACTTCTCTGACAGTGTAATTCTTGTTGGATATTTGCTGCTGACAAGCAATTTTGTTTTTAGTGATGCTTCTCCAACCTGCCAGTATGTATTTAAATGAGACAGAAAAACATTCTAAAATGATATCAATCCAATATAGACTTGTTTATTCTGAAATCCTTTGTTCTTTTCCCATCAAGCCTGAGTTATAATTTTGCAGTAATAAAATGTCGTGGCAGCATAATGCTTCATGAACCCCATTAGTAATGTGTTTTGCTTGATGACACATACACCCTCAGTTTAGAGCCAAGTCTTATTCATTTTGGCAATGCTTGTATGGATCTGTAAAAAGCACACGTGTGAAGGTGCCAAGTGGGCTTGCCACTGTTCCTCCCTAGTTTACTGATCTACATAAGTTCTATACAATATTAAATATACAAAAAAAAGAGATTTTCTGGCGGATGCCAGTAAATATGCAGTATGATACCTTTACATTTAAAAAAACAGATTACAAGCAATTTATGCAGGAAATTGTGCAGTAAATCACAATAATATTCAGAAGCCAAAATATCTTTATATTTAGTAATGTGCTGAGTGTCCAACACTGGTCATTTGCAGTAATTGCTAAGCAGAGAACAAAATATCCAGTTTGAAACTCATATTTATGAAAGGTTGGGCATCGGTTCTAAAATGAGAAACACACGTCCACATAAAAGCAACAGAGATCAAATAACACTTTGCACATAAAAGGTCCACTGGCCTTATATTGACTGAAATTCAAGGTAAAAAATCACCAACCTGCAATTGCCCAGCTGTTAATACACCAGTCTTCATTTTATTGTTCAGCTAACCTATAGTTCCATAGCTATGGATACATTTTTTTTTCTCTTTCTCCACAGATTTTATTGCTTTGTATTTTATGCCTGAGATTTTAGTGGGTTGCACTGATCGGGCATTTAAAAAATAGTTCTTTTTAGTTTATCTTCTGCACATACCTAATTTTTATTATTTATTTATTCTTTCCAGTCCATAATTATTGTAGACGTAATTACAGTTCAATCCCCCACCATGAATGTACCAAATTATTTGCTTATAACATAAGAAAAGAGATCCTGCACACTCATACCCTTGCAGGTCAGAGACAGTAATGTTGGGTGCTCCGTTAGGGTAGCGTCCAATCCAAGAATAAATTCAAAAGACCGTGCACACCAGTCTTGATGATATATGGTGTTTATTGACAGATCATACAACGCCACATGTAATGTTTCTGTGTTTTGCTCAGACATATACGATAGGCAACGGAGACACCACGGGAGAGAAGGGCAGTAAGTATGATTCAGATTAGTAAAGTTTTTTAAAGAACTAATGCTGCAGTTGGGGTTGGACAGGGGGAGCTACATTATATCAAAAGGATTTTATGCTACAAAATCGGATGGGCAAGGATGAATCTGGATGGCGGGAGGGAGGGGGAAAAGGGCTCCCCTGTGCATGTCAGAAACAACTAAGAGCGCAAATCAGAGGCACAAACCGTTTGGGCAGGAAGACAGCTACTACCCTTCACTTTCCTTGACTTAGTTTGGACAAGCACTACAGGAGAACCATATGGAGCAGGGATGTAAGGTAAGGATTTTTTTAAACTACACAGTGGGGCCAGTAGTGGGTTAAATTTGAGTTTGGGGAGTCCACATGCCCTTTAAAGCCATGAAATAAAATTACCATTTGCATTTTAATCTACTGTTTCTTGTGTGTTATCTCTTTCACTATTTATATTTGGACTATTTGTGAGCACAATTGGGCAAGTGCATAGAAAAGAGGTAACCTACCGGCCTTGTACCTGAGTGTGGATCACCTATAATTCCAACCTTTGAAGCCTTAAAATTTTCAAAAATGATACCTTTAGAAAAAGCAAGAGCCCACTACTCCAAAACTTTTTCAGATTTTAAACCTGAGATATCATTATTTGAAATCACAACATTTACATGGAAATACCTGGAGTTCCAGAAGCAGACCTGACCTCTTACTAGGATATGTGTCTGCCTGCCAGCACACTTTCTGCATCAATTAAGGGAATCAGCAGAGAATAGAAGACAGGGGGGAGGGAAAGGGAGATGAGAAAGGTGAGGTTGTGCAAAACTTGCAAGTGTCGCAGACACTACAGGAAGGCAGTGAATAAGGGAGGTAGGGGGCAATAATGATCACTGACTAATCATTAAACATTTAATGACAAAGCAAGCCCATATAAATATGGGAGTACCACCATTTTACTTTTCTACAGTTGTAGTTTCAGATAATGTAAAGTTGTGTGAGTGAGTAAAGCAGTCCTTTAAAATCGGGAAGAGAAAGCAACACAAAGTCTTGATTTACGGAATAGTTCACTACCAAAGCTAACTCTTCCTTTAATAAGGAACTATCTCTTTCTTCAATCAATGCAAGTGGAGCTAGGGATGAATTTAGAGCAAACAAAACAGCACTGAAATTCCCGACCTGTCAGTGCTGTTTTGTTTGCTCTTAGTTCCTTTAATATATTCCTTTAATATGGATCTGCAGAAGGCTAAATAAATAACCTGGTACAATAAATTGTACCAGGTCTAATTCCTCTATGATACTATCTGACGATGGATCAGGAGTTTTTAGTTGATATATCTAGCGTGCTTCTGTCTAAAGCAATTTCTGGTTTACATCTCCTTCTCTCGTATACATTTATTTCCTCTACCACTAACATGAAAGGCCATTTATTTTGCCTTTCATGTTAGTGGTAAGTATTTCCCCTAAATTCTTATTGTATGTATGTAATTGTAGGGGTAGTTCTAGCAAAAACAGACAGGATTGGATCATTAGTAAAAAATATGCCAATTCTTTTTATAAGACAAACACAGGACAGGTAATCGATGGGGTGTATGTTCCACCCATATTCCTGTTAATTGTTTAAGCTCCAGGGAATGGCTTGTGGAATAGGCTGTTTTCTATGCAGCTTTAATAAAAGCTGGTTTGTGGGTCCCTGGAGCAAATGGAAGAAGAAGAGAAAGGTGGGTCCTCCATTCACCTACCTTTCCAATTGCCTAAGTAGGCAGCATCTGGAAAGGCAAGGCTAAGGTCTTTAAAAAAAGGACAAGATCAGCATCTCACTGGGAACAGTACTATGGGTGCTGTGTGTGAGAGACAAACGTGCTGTAAGTTTAATGCTACCTTCACTGACTTGCTTGTAGGGGCTGGGCACTTTCCTTTTGTATTGGTTAGGGACAAACTGGCCTAGTTCTATTGTTTTGGTTTTCCATTTTTGTCTATGCCTAATAAAACTGGTTGCTGCCAGTTTAAAACTTGGACTGTTTCTTCGTTCTTGAGTGTCTGAGAGAACCATGTGCCTTGGTCCTATCCCAGGAGATTGATTTCCCGTTACCATAATCCCTACATTTTCTAATGCCTTCCTTAGGGCTAGACCACCCTTGTGCGTTTTGCACATGCAATTTGATTAAAATGGAAATCGCGGAAATGCAAAAATTCCTGCATGTGTATGTCATTGCATATATGTTTTCGTTTTGGTAACGCATGCGTTCACCATTTTTTTGTGCGTTAAAGGGCATGTCCACCCCCAAAAGTATAATCCCCCAACTACTAGCCCCACCATGTAGTGTAGTAAAATCCTTACCTCACATCCCAGCTCCATAGGGTTCTCCTGTAGCCCCCCCCCCAGAAAGTCCCAAAAACTGCCCACCAGGAGGATACCAGAGTCCATATAGGACTCTGCCTCCTACCTGGCCTCCGGGAGAAGTTTGGCATACATACTGCAGCCCTTCTCCCCCTCCCTCCCCCTCCCTCTCCCTCCAGTTTTGCTATCCTTCCCCCTACCATAAAACCACTTGGCCACATAATAAAATATGTTCCCCCAGCCCCAACCGCATGAAAATTATTTTTAGAAAGTCCCCAGAATTGTACTTACCTTCCCTCGCTCCCCCGGCATTCTGAGAAGCCGGCAGCCGCGTCCGTAATTGGCTGCCTCTCAGCCAATCACGGACGTGGCTGCCGGTCCCGCCCCCTGCTTGCAGTGTCTCGCAAGCAGAAGGACGGGCCGGGCGTCGGAGGAGAGAGGGAAGGTAAGTAAACATCTGGGCACTTTCTGAAATTATTTTTATAGCGGTTGGGGCTGGGGGGCTGTATTCTATTGTATGCTAAAAGTTTTTATTAAGGGTGGACATGCCCTTTAACGCATGTGTTTCCATAATGGAAAATGGCAAAATCGCATGCGCACAAGAGCCATGCACACAATAGCATGCGATAACACACATGATTCCATGTGTGATTCCAGCGCGTTTCAGTGTGGCATCATTCTTAGTTAAACATGCTTCATATTACAAGAATTAGTCTTTGAAGAGAGTTGTGATAATATAGCAAAAAATTACTGGCCAAAGGTTTTCTACAGAGATCCGTGCAGCTCTTCCTTTATTGTAAATTAAACTGTAAAAATCAAACTTAAACACTGATATATTACTAGTTAAAAATATGTGTGGATGGATATTCATAACCATTAGCATATATAGAGACACATAAACAAACATGCAAACTTATTCAGACATGTACACACACATGCAAACAGTCACACACAAAGGTTCTCAGTGTTTTAGCATCCATTAATCATGGGGCATAAGTCAAACAAGGCCCTCGTCTTCAGCTTGCAGGTTGAGAAACATTCTCTGTGTGCAACTCATATCAGTTCACTGCACCTGCATGGGGGGGGATTGTGTAATGAGCCTGTAGTGGATGCTTTAGGTAACATTTGAAAAAGGGAACATTTTTTGGCCACAATTCTCCTAAATGCTTGCTATATGCTATAATTTCCTTATATAATAAGGAAAGAACATTTGTAACTGACTCACACAATGTCTTGCCAAAATGTTGAACTGGACCATATGAAATACATATATGTTCACCAACATAAGCAAAGTCTATTTAATATGATTCCTGCTGATTGTGAGACATTTTTGGAGCATCAAGTTATGGCCAAAAGGAAAGATGAACCAAATCAAAACAGAAACCAATCAAAAGAAGGACAGATGTTTAAAATGCTTTTTTGCTGCTCGAAATTGGGATCCAACAAAGGCAATTATGTTTTTGCATTCTCAATTTTAAAGCATTAGCAAAGAGCTTTGAGGTTTACAGTGTCTGTGTCCTATCGCATTCAGTTAACTGAACAGAAGGTACAATAAAACTAAACATAGCCAAAGGCAAATGTTTTCTAAAGCAAGCACATCATTTAAAAAACTGAAGAGTTAAAGGGACTCATAACTGTGCAGGTGAAGTATAAACAATCGTAGATTTCAGAAGAAGATGGAGTGCAATGCTACTTCAATGTGATGACAGAATAATCATAAAATCTAAACCCTTAGGAACATCTAGGTGGCAATAACAATTTGTAGGCTTATATACATACACAGTAATTGGAATTAGGTTGTTTTAATTGTAATCAAAGCCTTTGGTTTTTAGATTGCATATAATATTTCATCTACTACTTTTTAATTTATGTTTACCATTATGTTATCTATAATGAGAAAGATTACAGAAAATTGTATTTTTCTCATTATTCCTCATATGGCAAGTCAGTGTTAAGGCTTTTGGTACTGTAAGAATTTCAGAGAATCTAGATCACATGTCTCAAACACATGTCCGGCCCAGCTGGCCTTTTTTTTTGTGGCTCCCGGTGACTCTACAACATCCAAGACTTAATACACTGCAATCCATTTTGTGCAGTCCCAAGCAGAGTCATAACTATAGATCTGCCTGCTAGAAAGCAGAGCAAGGAACCAATCACAGTAGATTTGTTACTCATGGTACCCTCTAATTCTCTCTAGTAACTGTGAGTTACAAGACCTATCCATGCAATGGATAGAA